>CM075857.1:12829259-12941759 GCA_037975125.1 Latrodectus hesperus | reverse complement strand
TCATGTTCAGTTCAATACACGAATTGAAATTTCATGAATAGAATTGAAAATGTACTATTCATCATTATTTTTTATTTAATATATAATTTACAAGGCATTTTTTTGGGTAGAACCCCATAATTCTTTTTGGGTAATAATTCCTATGTTCAATTTTTACTTCAACCCACATCTACAAACGCCAATCGTGCTCCGAATTCTTTCGAAAATAATGACAGCGAAGTTTTTCTTAGATAGTTGGGAGAAAATTAAATGGACTGTTGAGTTAGTTCTCGATTTGAACTATCCACAAACCAACTTGGAAACGCATCCTGCATTTAATTTTCAGTTTAATATATCTTCGAGGAATTTTTTCCTTTAAAAATTAAGGACAAAAAGAAAACTATAAATTTTTTTTATCCATTTTCTACTTCAGCCTGTAATAAAACAGAGTTTGTAGCTCTCTACCAAGTTCTGAAGTTAATCTCAAAAATATGAAGTTTTTCTGAACAATATCACAAAGAAAATGATTACGAATTCACAACTCATTTTTTATATTTATTCCATCCGAATTGAAATATTTTTCAAATGAAACTTGAAGTACTTCCAGGTGTTCACACAGATTTCATTTTTCAAGTTATTCAATAACAAACTATCTTTCCGAGATCCATTTTCAAAGAGCACTTTGTCAAACATTTTAAAGTTTGCATACATCCCAATTTGAATTCTAATTTTCCAGTGACATTTTCAATAAAAATGCCTGTGAAGTTTTTCAATGGCATCCATAATTGTTGTATCAGTCCTTGAATTGAAAGACATATATCGTTCACGTGGTTAAAAATGTCTGCCAGATAAGCCAATTTACATATAAAATCTTTTTTCTTGAAATATTCGAAGAGTGAGATATCTTTTTCTTCTAAAAAAAGTGATACTTCTGTCTTCAACATTTCAAAACCTGCGCTCGTGACTTCCTCATGTTCTGCGTTCATTACTTGACACAGGGTTTTAGAAAGACGATGGCTCTACTTCTAATAAAATTCACAGTTTTAATAACTATTGACAATACTTCTTCTAAGCTGGTTGGAAGAGTTTTTGTAACCGGTGCATGTCTATGTACAAAACAATACATAACAATAACATTAGGAGCCTCTTTTTTTACCAAATGGGCAAAACCAGATTTATTGCCAAGCATCGCAGGTGCTCCATCAGTACATAGTGAATGAATTTTTTGTTTCCAGTCGATGTCGTGTTTGAAAAAGAAAACATTTAAAATCTCTAAAACATCAACTGCCTTTGTAGTTTGCAAAAGAGGCTCACAAAATAAGAATTCTTCTTTGATAGTATCAGCAGACACATAACGAACAAAAACAAGAAGTTGATGCGCACACGGCTTAATTTTCTCTCCAATAGTATGCGGTTTCTTAATTTTGGCAATACGATATGCAATTTTGAAAGATGCCTCAACCAAAGGTTTTTGGGAAATACCAAATCCAAGTTTGGTTAATGTTCCAGATTTCGAAAACTGGGTTTCTTCTTTATAAAAAATTCTAGATCTTTAGATGCATTTTCAGGATGAAGAGATTTGAGATGCTCTATCAATATTGCCGGTTTCATACTGGCCAAAACGTTTCCACGCAGAAAGCCTCGTGGCTTTCCAACACCGTCCTCATGCGGCAGAATCCATAATTTTCATCATACCTTCTTTTTTTGAAGATTTTGGGCTACAAAAAGTATCAAATAATAAAATGGAAGACACAAAAAACACTTGACAAGAATCCATAATCGTAAATCCTTTATATTTCCTTATTAAATAAAAACTAGTGAAAAATGAATTCTTTGGGGGAAAAAAAGCTCAGTTGTTGAATTTCTACTTCAGCTCATTTCTGCCACAAAATGGAATTCTGAGCTCTGTTTTAAGTTTGATGAGAATTCTTAAATTTTTTTGAAATCATTAGGGATGTAAGGTATAACTGCATTCAGTTCAGTCCATCAGCTTAATTTCTCATGAAATAAAATGAAAATTAATTTAAAATCTGCGTTATTTAAATCTTTAGTTTAATATTTATTATCTGCAATGTAATATTACAAGACATTTAACAACAAAAAAGATTTCAACAGCGTTAAGTGATCTTAAATCATTTTATTTCGCACTGCTGATTTTTACAAAGATGTAAGTAATATCTGACTGCTAAAAATATAATCGGCACACATAAAACTCAAACTGTGTAATGACGAATATCATAGCAACGAAATGTGTGTGTTAGTGTAAACAAATAAATGAAAATTTGACAACAATGAAAGAAACGTTATAAATTGTACTTCATATGAGATCTTCAAAATTGAATTTTTTTTATCTAAATTTAAAAAAAAAATTGACAATCCTGATCTTAATGTTTAGATCCAGATTATGTAAATTCAAGATTTTTTATATATTGTAGTATAAAATATAAATAGTACAAAATTCTGCTTAAATATCATATATGTATATATAATAAATAATCTATTTAACTGGGCATATAATTTTAGTACCTTTGGATGCTGATATCATTAATATTTTCACCTTTTAAATATGTAAGCGTGTAGTGGTATTTTTCCGAAACTCAAGATAAATTATAAACGTATTTGATTGTTGCTGTTTGATTGCTCAAAATCATTTGAAAAACTAATCATTTGCATGCCAAGTTCATCAAATTATTGCAATATTCAATAGAAACTCACAGTCATAATTAATTTTGAACACATTTTCTATGCTTGCAGTAATTTTTCATTTTAAAATTATAATATTAAAAAAATAATAAACATGTTAAGTTTCAATAAACTCTAAGTAATTTTGAATTGTATATCATTCACAGAAAAAAGAATTTAAAACAAATAGGTAAAAATTCTTCTCACTACAATTTTAACAATTGTTTATGAATATTACTGTTGAAATCTCCGAATAAAACTCAAATAGTTAAAGTTGTTTTAGCAAAAAATCTATTTTACTAATACTCTCTCTCCCTCTCTCGCTATTCTTAGTATATAACTCTTCCACGGGATTCACTTAAAAATAACAAACAATATATTGATATATTTTTATCCTATATTCATTTTTTTATAATATGTGTTTTTATATTTTTTTACATGAGAATATTTTCTTACTGAATACATATAATTTCGAAAATTTAATTCCTTATTATTTTGTTTTTGCTGATCTGGTTATAGTTAGGAAGTAAAATAAAATTGCGAGAATTTATTTTTAAGTAATGTAAAAAATGTATTTTGATTAAAATTTTCCTCACTTCTTTGAATGCAGATGGATATAAATGCCATTCACAAGGATAATTCCGATCCAATTTTCTCAGAGTATCAACTTCTAGTTATTATTTATACTTTAAATTGTGATATTATTTTTTCCATTATGATACATTATGTAATAAAAATTTTCCAAGAAACCAAGGGAATTTTTTTTTTGTATTTCATTGGTTTACTCTTTATTTATTTATATATTTTTTAATCACTGTTCTGTATAATAATCCTTTCACCTTCAGAGAGGCATGATATCGGACAGCTGTGCAAAAATTAGACTTTATTTATTTGTTTTCATCATTATTTATGTTTTTTAATCGACGCCTCCTGGTTATAAGAATGAAAAATGGATTTTTATTTCGAATTCTCCGAAGATTTTAAGGAAAATGTTATACCTTAAAACGAGGATTATACTTTATAAATAAAAAAAGAGTTGTATACACAACATGTTCTAAAAATCATCGCATGCGACAATGTATTTTTCTTAAAGGAATTTCAGAATGAGTCTGAGTGGCAATACTGCCAGGTCCTGGTGAGTTCTTTGAGTTGACTAATGGCGACAGTAAAATGAATGTTCTTGATGATGAAAGCGCCATTCGTTGCACATTGTGTATGCAAATTAGTCCCACGATTGTGGTAAAGACAACGTGTTATTATAACTGAATCTTTTGTCTTTCAACTCTCATGAAGTCATTTTTATTAACTAAACTACAACTGGTGGCCGAAACTTGCAGTCTTTTTTTATTTTTAGAGTTAATTAGCTGAAAAATTGAAATTTCATCTTCCCGTTTAAGACTCACCAAACAAGCCGCTGAATTGATTTCAGTTCAAAAGTTCATAGGTAGGTTATGGCGGACACTTTTGGACTAAGATGAGCTCTCATTGAGCTCATAGGTTTGATATCCAACTCGAGTGCGGATAAGTTACAGCGGTTCGGCATGCACTTTAAATCTTGCTGGATAGTCACCGCAGACTAACAAACAAAACATCCTTTAGAGAGTTCAGTGAAATATGAGAGAGAGAAAATATATAAAATGAGCAATAAGATTACATTTCCTCAAACGAAATTATTGAAGAGGAAGTAACGGTTACAACACTAAAATTATGAAATAACTTCTTCCTTCTTGAAACAGTTCTTCAATGAAAGAATAAAATGTCCCCTAATGAAATTCGTGTCAACAATAATAACGTAGAGTTGTAGGAAACTCAGAACAAAAAATAGCCGTTTATTTTATTTTAATTATCAAATTTATTAGTTTGATAATTAAAATAAAATAATTAGTTTATTTTAATTACCAAACTTGGAGAGAAATGACATATTCCTAATCAACTTGCATCATTTGGAGAACAGATATCTCCAGTTTCATGGCATTTCTATAAATATAAACTCCCTTATAGCAATAAGCAATGCGTCATTTTTCATTCATTCGTTTTAAAAAAACATAGAACATTATTATTTATTGATTAACTAAATGAAATTACCAGATGTTCAGAGCAGAATGACGTAAGCTTAGTGATGTAGCGCCATCTATCGTCTGTATTCGTTGCAAGTTCCACCAGAGATATCTGAAAAGGAAAGGATTAATCAGTTTTTGACATTGAAGGCGAAACAATTTCACTCCCAGAAAGAATGTTTTGAGAGGGATTTCTATTTGCAATAGCATTCAAGTAATGACAGAATAACCCAAATATTTGGCTAATGAGGATAACAAAAAATAGTTAAAAAATATGAATATTTAATGAGCAATTTTCGAAAAATCTAAATTAAAACAAAATTTTCAATTTTGTTCGAGTAAGATAATAGATAAATTAAGTATAATTAAAAATTTCTACTCTATTCCCGAAAAAATATTTAAATTAAATGTAAATTAAATTATTCTTAATGATGTTCATGCGAGAAATATGATATTAAATTAAACAAAATTTTTAAATCTATTTTGGTATGCTATTTATTTTAAACAAACGGTACCAAAACATGAGAAAATTTGAGGTATGGAAAAATAACATTATTTACTGTGTGTGTGTGTGTTTTCTAATGAAATTTATCATTGTGATTTAGCCTTATTCAAAGTGCTGCAATGCACCCCCGAAATGATAGGATATATATTAATACACTCTGTCTTTTCACGCTTTCTGCTTAATTAGAATGCTCTGGGGACCGCTCAATCTTGTCTATGTTAAGCAAAGGTGCAACTATATAGAATCATATCCGAAAGCATATTTTATGTAATTATTTTGTTGCATATATTGGTAATTCATATCCTACTCTCACTAAAAATAGCTGTTTGTGCACCAATGGTTCGCTGTGTTTGTTTTTATACCTAAAAGAAATGAAGTTTCAAGTCCAAATCAGTTCAAAACAAAATGAATGAGGAGTGGAATGCTCGAAAATTTCTTTTAGATACTCAGTAATGCAATATTCAAGTTGGGATACTTTTCATCACAGCATTTCAATGCATTTCCAGTCAGATACATTTAAAAAAATGTGTAAACACGTTAACTGCAGTGGATAAAAATATTTTTATCAAAAATAAAAAAACAGCAATGATCCTTATTCTTTCTTAAATAAAAATTCCTTTGTGTTGAAAGATGAGAAAAATCCAATGTCATAGATATTTTTTCTCTACTCCATATAGATTACAATTTTAAGAGGGGAATCCTACTACACAATTTCATTTTTGATGCGAGTGGAGTTCCGCATCTGAATGCACGAAGCATCTTTACAGAGCGTTCAAATCAGAGTCAAATAATTCGAAAAGCTGTCATTAAAATTTCGAGGTAAAAGACGGCTCTTGATATTTGTTATATTCTATTTGATGCAGACGCTCCACTTGAAATCATGGCAGATACCCGAGTTGGAATCCAATTTTCCATATCTACAATAGAAGGATATTGTGAATTTTATTTGCCCAGTTGTCATTAATAAACACGGCTTATCTTATGATGCCAATATACACGACGTTATCATATGTATCTTTGTGTTATCTTATGAAAAGTCAGCTTTCCGAGAACTTTTCCAACAGAGCCTCCGCGAATACAACATAATTTCATCTTCCCTGAGTTCATTTATGGTTTCTTTTTACTGCAGACAGAAGCATTTGCTAGTACAGTCAACCACCTTATAATTTTGAAGTACAATGAAATGGCGATGTCGACCCTCCTCTTTCCAGGATCAGTGTAGAGATTGTTAGTTTCTATGGAACTTCCAAAAGTAATGGTATACATTCTCTCGATATGAGGGATTAGAACAGGATCAGATTTCAAACCCATTATCCTTTGAACGTGACAATTATACCTTTACTCACTAAACTTTGGCAGCTTAAGTAATTGAAAAATCATGACAAAAATAACTATGAAAACATACAAAAATATTTTCCAATAAGAAATTGGAACTGCAGTGAAGAAATAATAAGCAATGTTACTAAAAAACTTGCAATAATCTATCAGACATGATAGTCATAAGTCATTGTTAACATCATCTAAAATTGAATAATTATTCAATTACTTTATGGTGGTCGAAATTTTTGAAATACGAGGAATATGTATTTAAGCTAAAAATTACTAAAACACAAGTTACAAATTTGTAAGCAGTTGAAAGTATCGAACGATAACGGATTTTCCTCATTAAATTCTGCATGCTAATCTTACTTTCAAGTTGAGGTGTAAAATCCATTAAGCATTCCTATTTCAATAGACATTATTTTTGGTTCGGTGGGAGATCAACGCTTTCCGTCGAGAGAGTTTAAAATGAGCTGCAAACAGGAATGTCAAAACGAAAGTCGACACTCGGTCTGATCCCGTGTCTCAGAAGACAAAGCATGGGGGGGGATCTCCCGCAGAACGTGCCCAAATTAGCTTTAGCACCCACGTTGCCTATTTAGAAACGCATACGCTTCCTTTTTCTTTCTTCATTTTTTGTTTCTTCCATCGTAATGCTTATTACGACATGAACTTTTCGCTGTTACTTCGCCGTCAAATTGCAAGATGGTTCCTCTCTTTTCTTCGTTTTATTTGTTTTCTCAATTTGTTGCGACATGGTTTCCCTTTGCGTTCTGTCAGCTAATTTTGTTCCTCAGTGAGGCAGGAACCCTCTCGAGATCTCGCCGCCCAGTCGCTATTTTAGTAATTATACAATTTTAAGATCAGTTTTGAGTGTAGAGATAGCGATAAGGAGAAAAAAATGTTTCAGCGACAAATGGCGTGAAAATAAATGTTATTCTTAAAAAAGTTTCTCTTTTACAAACGAGAAGACGCAAGTCATAAGTTATTCGAAGACATGCAGTTAGGTGAAAACCTTAAGAGTTCTGTGGACAACATAACATGCTAAGGGTAATTGTTATCTATTCACAGTAAAGCAAATATATATATATATATATATATATATATATATATATATATATATATATATATATATATATATATATATATATATATATATATATATATATGATTTATGAAGTTTCATGCATAGCAATCAAAGAATACAGAAAATTTCCATAAATAAATTCGAATATATAATAAAAAAGATTTTTTGTTTTATAGAAATAAAAAATCTTTCCTCTGAAGGTGCGTAGCGTAATGAATGAAAGTTAGGATCCATCGACAAACGCTTTATTATAAAGTCACCAGTCAAATGGCTTCAGAGTGAATGGTGCTCTAGATTATATTTTTCAAGCCTGCAGAAAAACAGCGTATACATTCCAGTTTCCTTACATACTTTTAACTATTTTGAGACATTTTTCTGAAGAGTCTGTTCTATAATTCCTGCTTAACTTCAAAAATGGAAGTGCGATTAGTGAGTGACTCAAATAACTGCCAGCAACGTCTTTTACTCAAAATGGTCTTTTTTGTTTTGCCTCTGATATGCAGTTAGCTGTGCGATTTTGTAACACAAATGGGACCGATATTTACGAACAAGTTCTCATCATTAAAGTCACTTCTAGCAGGAAATGGAAAAGACAGTTAAAAACAGATGTGAAACGTACTCTTTTCGAAAGGAGGTGTGACCAACTGATGGAATCCAGATTATTTTGATTATTCTGAGTATCAAATGGCGTGATTTTTGACACTGCGCATGTGACCGCCAAATGGCCAAAAGCTGTTTTAAGCCATTGCTTTAATTGCCTTTCGGGCGGACAGTTTTCACGCGTCGCCAGGGAGGAAACTAGGAAAATTCCTAAGCACCATCTCGAAATACACAGAAGCAAAAGGTAGAAATGCAACATCTATTTCTCGTTGTTGAAAAGTGGCTGGAACTGAACACAGGGGATTTGGGTCTGAGATACTGCTCAACACTTGATGACGCCTTCACTTTGACATCGTGAAGTGGGCCACCAAAAGCTATAAATGTCCTGGTGCACTTCATCACTCAGCAATAATGACCTTGAGTAACTGAAAATTGGCAACAAATGCATTATGTTTTGGAAAGACGATAGTTGTTGGATCGCTCATAAAACCTCTCTGCTAATTTGAAAATAAAGATTTTTGTATGAATTGTCAAAATTTCTAAGCTTTAATACTCGAAATGAAACCAGTTTATCCACTTTGAAAGTAAACGCTGCACCTATCAAGAAGCAGAAGGAAGATCTTTTCTAATGAAGCAAAACATGCAATGCTTTCTAAATTCAAAATTTTCACTGTATTCCATTCTGCCATCAGTTGAGATTCAGTTGTTACATATTTTCTTCATCTATCACTTTTGCCTTCAAACGACAGCATCTAGTTTCCAAATATAAATAAATTTACCGCTCTGTGTGAAGAAATGTTGATACATTGTCACTTTACACGGGCATGCTAGTGTGATACTGTATTTGTATTTTCCTATTTTACGTACTTACATTAAAATTTAGCTCTGCGAAATGGAAAAATAAAATCGGAAGTGCAAGGTTCTAATTAAGTGGTTCACCAATCCTCAGAGAAGTATAAAATTCATAAACCGAAGAACCTTGAGACATGAGTCATAAAATTGTGGAATGAATCTTTTCTTTTGCCTTGCTTCCAATAAAGACATGAATTCTACTTTATCATTTTTTAAACTTTTAGTTAAAAAATTCAATAATGATATATATTTTTGCTGAGAAACTTTCTATCAATAAATATAAATCTGATCATTATTTATTATCTATTATTGTGACAAAAAACAGAAAAAATTAGAAAAAGTAGACATTACCACTAATTATACTTCATATATATATATATATATATATATATATATATATATATGTGTGTGTGTGTGTGTGTGTGTGTGTGTGTGTGTGTGTGTGTGTGTGTGTGTGTGTATTTAAATAATTTGTTTGAGCGAGATTTTACTATTTTTGTGTTAGACAACTTTGAAGTTTTATCTGCAAAAATCTGTATGCTGTCTGCATGCTGCAAAAATCTGTAAATAGACTTATTGAAATATTCAGCCAAAGAAGTTCACTGAATAATGATACATGATAAAATAATATTAATTATGAAAAATAAGCGATATAAAATGTTATTAAACAAGTGAAAAGCAAATGGAATTTCTTAAATGTAACGACACTAAAAAATTTTCACATTAGAGAGAATTTTACGACTTTTTTTTTAAAAAAATTATTTTCTATAATGCATTATTCTAAAGACCTGTAAAAGACAAGCACTTCATAAATTAAACAGAATTCTGTGTATTCAAAAATAAATAAATAAACAGGAAAGGGTATCTAAACAGGATTTCGCTGACACTGAAGTCGCCCCACTCCACTCTGTTTAGTCTAGCGAACATGTTTCACAGATACTTAATAACTTATTAAAACAGAAAAACGAAGCAATTTTTTTTCATTCTCAAAAGAAGACTATTTTTTTCAACATTTCATTGCTGCAAATTTATTTTAGATTTTCTAGAGTTAAAATAACATATTATTTTTGAAACTAAGAAGAAAAAATGTATAAATTATGTTCCCAAAATGTATGAAAAGGAAGAATATATATACTGAACCGGAGGAAAAGCACCGATGTTTATATTTGGTGAAATACAAATAGAAAAATATCAAATTTAGAAAATTATAACTTTTGCATTCCGCTTAGTTTTGTGTTATTGGAATGGTATTTTATAACTATAAAAAAATGTAATATATAATTGACGCATAAACAGATTTAGATTCCTTTTAATTCTAAAAAAGTGACGCAAAGAGGAATAATTATAGTTATAAAATTTTACGAACACACAAGAATATTTGTGCATTCAGCATTTACAGCGTTACAATATAGCAACATAATTAATTACAATACAGAAAAGGTAATTAAAATAATGAGAAACAAATAATTACCTACTTAAACATAATGCTAGAAGTTATGTGCTGCAAAAATGCGGTGAATTTAAAATTGCTGTTTAATAAAGTTTATAAGTGTTTACAAGGTATAAATTTTATTTCTACTACATATATACATACAAGATATATATATATATATATATATATATATATATATATATATATATATATATATATATATATATATATATATATATATATATATATATATATATATATATATATATATATATATATATATATATATATATATATGAGAAGCCCGGTGGCTTAGTGGTAGCGTTTCACGCTCCCATGACACAGGTCCGAGGTTCGATCCTCGGGCTGGGCAAGGTTGACTCAGCCTTTCATCCCTTCAGTGGGTCGATTAACTGAGCACCAAGCATGCTTGGGAACTAAACACTGGGGGTCTTACGTTAGGCTGACCACACCTAACTGGGACATATGCTTCGCACCCCAAGGCCCTCGGTCATGAAAACTGTTATGGGCACTGTAGGCCTTGGCACACATGGGCTGTCGTGCCATGGAGTTTAGATTTTAGTTATATATATTACACTAATGTTTCCCAATTTGGAAAAGAAATAATTAATGCTCTCTTTACTTTTACAGTATAGTTAGCATATTTTATTAAAACTGCATATTTTCTTGTATTTTTATAGTTCCTTTAATGCTTACAATTTCTGAGAAATTCAGTTCATATTAATTAAAGAAATTTAAAAAGGAAAACACTACGCATTGAAGGAGAAATTACAAAAGAAGTCTTCCCATGCAAGATGCGTGAAACCTATGTAAAATACCGCTGACCTGAAAAGTTTTCGCAAATTCCGCCAAATTGACGACGAATCATTTCGTATTGTTTCTCAGTGTATATTTAATGAATACTAAAACCAATTATTTTTAAAAAATGCTGAAATAAATATTTTGGAACACTATTAAGAAAATTTTACAGCCATATTTTATTTAAAAAAATAATAAACAAAGATATTTAAAAATTCCTTATTTGAACAATAAAAATTATTTCTTTATATTGATTAACAAACCTGCCTAATGTCCTTTAAAATCACCACACAAATATTTTTTATAAAAACGATGAAGCATAATTATGTTTCTATATGGCGTCGTACAATTGAGCCAATTTTTTATCATTTTGTGGGGAAAAAGGAGAGAAATAATCTTAACACATATGGTTTATTAAAAATAGCAATAATATATTTGGTATATCTTCTATTGTTTGGGAAAATCGAATTGCTTGGCGTCATTTTTTTATATTAGTCAACAAAATGTTTGTACCGGAAATCCGAACATCATAAAAAAACAAAATTTTAATTCTGCACTCATATTAAAAATAAACTTAGCATGTCATGATGTAATTTTCAAAAATTCTTTTTGTAGTTGCAAAACAATGTTTTTTCTGCAAGTACAATTATTAATTGTTTTCGCGACATGAAAACACAGCCGTTTCTTGTTTTATTGACAATAATTGAAAACATCTGCTAATTGACGAATTCTCCACAATAGGTCGGATTACTCATAGCGCCAAACAACAGAGGCGATTCAACTTCTTTTTTTTCCCCTTTCTTCTTTTTCAGCTCACGTCATTCATTAACAATGTAAATGGTTTTTCTATGAAACATCATTAGCCTTTTCATATCATTTGAAACTAATATTTTCCCACAAGCGTCAAATTTGTGCCTGTAGGCATTAAAGACGATAAATATTTGGCTTATCGTTCATCTAAGAGTCATCAAGTAAGCATATTTTAAAAAAAAATATTGTTGATTTTTTGAAAAATTAAAAAAAATAATTCACATTAAAACTGAAATAATTTATATAATTAGTTTGTATAATATAATATTTAATATAGAGAGTTATACTATGTGATAAGCAGTGGCGTGCGGTCCATATGCACACCCTGGCAAAATTATGAGAGACTATAATTTTCTGTACCTATGTCTACCCAGGGCTAGGGAAAGAGAAGGGCTGGCTCAAATGCTCCCCAAAACTGTCACCGGAAATAGCCGTTGATGACGTAGTCAGGCATCCAAGGAGAATAAGCTGCCTATAATTTCTAAGCAAAATACTTACTTTTTATTTTTAAGTTCATTTTGTTTTTAATCAGAGTGAAAAAAAACTACAAATGACTCTCAAATATTTAGTAAATTTGCAATTAATATTTAATAAACCCAAAAATATTATTATTAATATTGAAATTAACTTAAAATTGTATAACCAATATAAAAATATATTTACCTATTAGCTTCAGTTTATCTTGATTTTTTGACTATTGACCCATTTCTTGTTTTTCTGTTGAGCTTTATTATGAGATACTATCGCTGCATTTCTATTTAAATATCTAATTCGTATAAATGTTCTCAAGCGACAAAAAAGTTTAATTGCCTTTCGATTTACAGTAGGAAAAGAAGACTCAGTTTCATTTATTAATGTAGCTATGACATTTTTCCCTTTAGAAAATGTGTTGCCATGAAATTTGCGAAACATTATGTCCATTTGTTTTATAGTTTCCATCCATGCTTTTGTTGGAACAGTAAGTCCCCCAGCAGAAATTAAATTAATCCATTCGTAATGATTGGGCATATCGACTGAATTTCTTGATATAGTTCCAAGTGTTTTCTTGGAACTATATCAAGAAATTCATTTTATTATATTATACAAGAAATTCATTTCAAATCTTTAATTTTATAAGCAATATAACCTGCCACATAAACCATAGCTTCTTTTTCAAATGGAGATATATCACAATTTTGATTGGAAGAGGCAAGTTCATTTTCCCAAGATAAAGGTAAGGGATTAATTAAGAATTCACGATTTAATTCATCATCTTGAGAATCAAAAGAATTGATAATTTCTTGACGTTCTTTTACATTAAATGCAGAGTCTAACATTTCACTTGTTAAATAAACGTCTGGTCCATTTTCTAAAGAGTTTACTTTCGGTGACAAATTAGGTAATTTATTGGCGAGCAATATTTTTTAAGCGAATAATTACTTCAGATGGAGAAGATGGTCATTGAATCTCCCGAGACCTCTAATTTGGCTGAAGAGGCTTTCGAGCGCATCTTGAGTAAGTCTATTTGTTAAAATATAAGATACATTTATAGATTTTAAGTCTTCATATAATCCATAAAGAGAATGAATTGAAACAATAATCCCCTTCTGAAAAGGCAAAACCGATTTTTTCCCAAATACACGTAAATTGAAAACTTCCTCCTTGATTGCGTTTGAAGTTTCTTTTTGAGTATCAAAGTATTTTTGCACTCCAAAAGCAGCTTTTAAAGGCTTGTTACTTGGAGTTATTGGTACGGAGCTGTTCATAATATCAAATAAATTATCGATTAATGAAAAAAATGCAGCCGCTTTAGTATTTCCAGTGAAATGTATTATAGCTTTAGTAGTAGTTTCCGAAAATAAAGTCTTTGCAGGTGTAACCTTTTGTCTTTCATTTCCTTTAACAGTTAGAAATTGGGGCTTCAGTTTATGGCAAATTTTTATTTCCCCGACATCTTTATTCAATATCTCATATAATATTCTAGAATTTATAATATTTAGGTACCGTCACGCAAAACTAAACCACTATCTAAAAAATTGTTCCTCAATAACTTGATATAATGAGGCATATCAGCAAAAACCCATATTTTCCTTGAATCTTTTGAAGGATGAAGAAAAAACGATTTGTCTATAGTTATTTCGATTTCTTTCCATAAGGTATGACACCTGCCAAGATCTGAAATTATTCCTCGAACTTGAACAACAGTGAATTCGACTTCTTCTATTACAGAAAATAAAAGTTTTTTATTCATTTTACAGTCGAAATCAAAAAATATTGGCTGTTTCCACGGGAAAATTAATCCTCTCAATAAAATAACTTGAACTTTACAAAATGGGCCTAATATTTCATCCAATGAAGAGTCGTAACACAATTTCGAATCTATGTGCATTTCGTCAAAGCTCAAAGAACAAATCTTTTCTATATAACTCAAAGTTTCGCAATTTTTTTCATCAATAACATTACATCTTTAAGAATTCCAGGCATGCAACTAAATTTGGAACACCATCTTTTCAAAGTACTTGCACTTGGCATATTTAATCCCATTGTATTTCGCCAAAAATCATAAGATTTTGAAGATAATGACCGAATCAAAATACATTTTGAAATAGTGTCAGATGACCATTTAGTTCTTAATTTATTTTCTTCATCTTCACGCTTATAAGGGAATAAATTATTTATCCCTATCTTCCAAAGTTTAATGTTCTCCTTTTGAAGTAATTTTATTTTCGTTTTTGATTTTTGTATTTCATTTAAAAGCAATTTTTCATTTGATTTCAATCGTTTAATTATTCTTGTTGTGGAAGTTCGATTTCTTTTTTGCTCATTTTTAAGGAATTTCACTGTATTTTCTGCGCATAATATTCTTTTTTTCAATTCTTCTATATTTTTTAAATATTCATTGCATTTAAGGCACTTAATATCACCATCACACTGATTTTCTGCATCACATAATTTATGTGGACTCACGCACTCAATTCTTTCAATAGCTTCTACTAATCTTCTTCTTTTCGTTTGTCTCTGTTCTCTTGGAGTATTTTGAATTATGTTTAAAGCCGGTAACTTAAGATTAGGCAGAGCCGTCGGTTTTAATATTTTTCTCTCTGGCAAACCAAGTAGTCTATTTTGCATGTCGTCCATATATTCATTCAAATCAAAATGCTCATTGCACACTCTAGCATTCTTGATGTTGATTTTGTCACTTCTTCGACATCTTTGCACCCATTCCTTTGAAAGCATTTGATTTTCTTTTGGAAATCGATGAAATATTATGTGTTTTCTTTTTGCATTTCGATACATATTTGAACACATAGCAACAGCACACGATGTCATGTTTTCCTCTTTAAAAAATACTCTTACTTAAAATGAAAACATTAACATTAAACAAGCCAAAATGAATGAGAAAGCTGCAATCAGACACAAGCTAGCATAGAGAATGCCAGCCAGTGGATGCCCAGTGACGTCACGCTCTTCCCCTCTCCGGTGACAAGGCGGCATGCGATACATCAAAGCGATGAGCCAGCCCTTATTTTCCCTAGCCCTGATGTCTACCTATATGGTATATAATAAATATTATTTATAATATATTCAAATATTATGTTGATATGTGCTTGCATGTATTCCTGTATTGAGTGCGGTACTAGGTGCTGTACCACGTAGCGCGCTCAAAAGCAGACGAACATAGGGAGTTTTGATGTACTGAGGCAGCTATTTTTCCCGCAATTATCATTCAGAATCATCTGAAGGAACTGTTTATTAAGCGTTGTATGAGTGTGCTGAAGCGCTTTTGGTTTTTTGACTGATTAACTGGCCATACGATTCTGCGGACGGAAATAAAAACTAAATTTGAAAACATACTCTTTTTTTATTTTTGGCACATTTTTCAAAATGCATTTCAATAAGGAAATTTTATTAAGAATTAAAGTTTTTTACGTATCAAAGTTCAAATGGAATTTTGAGTTTATTCGAGATTTGGATTAAAAAAATCTATGTTATTCGAGAATACAAATAAAATGAAAATAAATATAAAATCTAAGCTCTTATAAGTTTTACCTGGTAAACAAGAACTCGAATTCATATCAATGATGCATTTTTATATAAACAATGGTTAACTTTAAAATATACTTTTACGAAAACACATTATTATTATTTAATATATAAAGAAATCATTGTTAAATTAATTGTAAAAATTCACTCAAATAAATTTCATTCAAATAAATTTGGAAAAATGAGTTCAAAGAAAAAATTAAAATAATAATGTGATTTTTATGTTCATTTCTTGTTGGACTCATTATTTTTCATTGTTGTAAAATCCAAAGAAAAAATTGTTTATGAAATTTTGGTGAAATTCGGATAAATTAGAATTTAGGATAAGAAAAATTTGAAATCAGTAAATAAATTTAAAAATAAGAATAAGAACACTATTCTCAAATTTATTTTTTATTTTATCCGTTTTCATTCGTTGTGAATTCAGTTGATGTAAATTTTTTAATATTAAAAAAATTCTTAATTTTATTATTTAAAAGTGGTTTTTTAAGTATTAAATGTATCACAATTATTTTCAGATGCATCGTTAAAACTGATTAACATTTAAACTTTAAAATCGGTAAAAAAAAGAATAAAATGAAAACAGAGCGACCTTATGAGTGTGTTCTGACTAATAATAATCTAACTAACAATAATGTGCAACTTAACTGAACTGCTTCGTGCAGGAATTTGGCACAGTTGACCACTGTACATATATGAAGTTATGTGAGCACAGATAGGATTATATTTGCAGATCATATTTATAATTTCTATCCTTTAGTAAAAACTTTAATTTTTCTTTCATATTTATAGGAAATTAATATTACGTTTTCGGTGAAACTACAACTAAAATAATATACATGTGTATGTGTGTGTCTTACCCTCTAATCAAATCTTATTTACTTAACAATAACATAAAAAAGTAATTCTAGCTTAATTAATTAATAACTTATTAAAAGAGAAAGTAAAATATTTTCATTTTTTGGTTTACTATGAAATTTTATGAATTATTTTTGTAAGTATAGAATGTGAAAATTAAATAGCAAAGGAGAAAAAAATATTTTATCAAGTTTTATTTATTTTTTTTATTATGATAAAAGTCTCAGACCGATTTGTAAAATACCAAATAAATCTGCTCAGGAAAATTATGAAGAAACGCGTAAATCATTATCAAACAGACAAAACTGAGCAATTCTTATTGCAGAAAGAATTTATTTTTATTAAGTTTTCCATATTTAATTAATTCTGACCCTTAGAAAAAATCTTAAAAACTCCAATCAAAGTAAATATTAAAAAAAAAATTAAATTTCAATGTTTCAAACTCTTTTTCTTTATCCTAAAATATCTTAAATAGTAGCGTAATTTCTAATAGGTAAAGAAAAGTTAATGAAATTATAATATCTGATATCAGTTATGAAAAGAATAGTAATTTAATATCATAAATATTGCATTTATTATACTAAATGAAAGATATGTTGAGTAGTTCGAGAAGTAATTTCATTTTTATGAAAATTAAAGACATATAGAGAATAAATATTTGCATTGCCTTACATATTGTCCATTCTAACCCAATCCTTCTGGTTGTAGTCCACACTCATAAAGTGTCTGGAGCAAAAAGCTGATCCAGGTGAGAGAAACGAAATTACTTTACCAACAGCTCAATATAATCTATCAAACATTAAAATTGTTATTTAATAAAATTTCAATTAAATGCTATTTCTAGAGCACTGAACAATTTAAGTGTTTAATTGAAAACTGATACCATGGAGACAGTTACGCAATCGTAAACTTTTTCCATTTGAAAGTTTGGAATATTTAAGTAAATTAAAACATTTTTTCAATTGAAAGATATTCCCAAGAGAACCTTTTTACAATTGAATATACTATCCAGTGAAAAGTTGGTGCCACGAATACTATAAAAATTCAGCATATTTTTCTTTTGAAAGATTTGTCTACGAAGAAATTTACTCAATTGAAATGATTATTCCATAAAAAGTTTATCGCGAGAGAATATTTACACTAGTGCAAATTATCCTCATTTGAATTTATGTTTCACGCGAGCATTTGCGAAAATAAAATCACTTTATTTTGAATGTTAATTATTAATGTAATATAAAATATTTTACGTATGGGAGATTTGAGATTATTTAAAGAACATTTATGCAACTGAAAATATTTTTCCATTGAAAGATAATCCCAAGAGAACATTCATGGAACTGAAAATATTTTTCAATTGAAAATTACTGTCATATAAAAACATTATAGCAATTGAAAGTAACTTTTAGTTTAAGATTAGTCATACAAGGATATTAACTCAATATTTTCTCAGCTGAAACTCTAACGACCCATAGTCAATAAGGAAGGGTATTTCTGAAAATATTTCACTAGTGATATTTAGGCAAAAAGCAAAAAAAAATTTCATTTTAACTAAATTATTAGATTTATATTTTATTTAACTATTAAATAAAACAAAATTTTATCAAAATTTGAATATTTATAAATAATATTACGATTCTTCTTAAATTTAGAATCAAAAGAAAAGATAAAAGTAATTCATTGTCATAAATACCGTCGAGAAATAAAAATTGCAAAAGAGCGGAAAAGTAAAACTCAGAGTCATAAAAAGGAAAAATTTGATTTACAATTATCATTACAAGATTCATTTTATTTTCGTTAACTCCTAGGAATTTGGACAAGTTTTTATTCATGTTAGGGTTGAAAACCTTTTTCTTAGTTTGAAGCATGTAAAACATAAGCACTTTCTTTTCATTTAAAAAGAAATCCGATGAGGGTTGAAATGAATGTGAAGAACACACCTCAAATGACTTTCGTTTTCAGTATAAAGAAACTTGTAGTCAACGGCGATTGTTTTGTCGGAAAAGCTTCAAAACAGGAGGGCTCGGACACAAAGGGAAATATATTTTCAAGTTTACATTAAACAATGACCTATTTGAATTCCAATTCATAATTTTTTTGTTTTGGAAGGATGTCAAAAAGGACACATGTTCTTTGAAATTAGATTTCAACGCTTGAGGGGGCGATTGTTCTGCCTGCTGCAGCTGTAAAATTAAGGTTTACTGTTTTTAGTAACAAAAGTATTAAATGTTTACAAAGTTCATTTTTGTACCCCATTTTTTTCATAAACGCTTATTTGACCTTGAAAAAAATCAAAATTAAAAGCGGAGATACTACGAATATCATCTTCTGTAGAAAAAATTGAACCCACAAACCGTTGAATTGAAAAGCAAAACAGTGCCCACTCACAGCTACTAGTTCTTGCCAATTTTGCTGAAATAGAAATTCTATTTTCGTAAGCAAACAGGTAGTGCACTTTTTTAAAAAAATATTTGGGAAATTTGTATTCCAGATAATTTGATAAGAGAGTACTTTGAGAAAGATTTGAAGCATGCCTTTATTTCCGTCATGTTATCCCGTTCGATTTCATATATATATATATTTTTTTTGAGAAAGTTTGGTTTTATATTCATTTAGTTGATTCTGTCTGTTTCGAAAATGAATTTATACACAGATTACGCACAAAAAATACTTCACCTTCATAAAAAAAATTTATAATTATATATATTGTATGTCGGACCATATTTAATCTCAATTGCTGTAAAATTTCCAAAATGCATCTCATAATCTTCTGAGGCATTAATAGTCAATAGAATTTTGGACTTGACAACACCTCGTGCTTAAGCTTACATAAAAGAACACTTTTTCCTTCTCCTAATTCTCTTGAAAAATTATATTTTTTCCCACACGCATATATACACGCACACACACACAGACACACACACACACACACACACACATATATATATATATATATATATATATATATATATATATATATATATATATATATATATAAATATATATATATATATATATATATATATATATATATATATATATATATATATATATATATATATATATATATATATATATATAAATTTCGTGTCACGATGTATGTTCCCGATAAACTACGAAACTACTGAACGGATTTTGATAAAATTTTGTAACCATTTATAATATAGTCCAACTTAAAAGATAGAATAGTTTTTATCTCTTAATTATTATTCTCAATATTTATTATACGACATTAATGTTTATTTATTGTTTAGTTCTGTAAGTTCCTAATAGGTTTAGCATCTAAGTTGCACAGGTATTCGGCAGATGGCGACGTGTTTATTTTTCTAGATTATACATCTTCGAGAAAATTAACGTGCGCGCGCAATCGCGTGGTTAAATATAGAATTTACATATATTTTTATTATTATATTTTCATGATGTACATATATTTTCATATATTTTCATGATGTATAATCATACTATAACAATTTTTTGTGAATCACTTTCATAATTATACTTTGTATTGTGTTATTATTGTGCGTGTTCAGTTTGAATATTTTTAATATTATAAATAGTAAAATAAAATTTTATTTATTGCTGTTTTTCTCTACTAATTTTCATACCACCTCCAAAACATGTAAGTATTTCTTGACAGCCTTTTATTATTTTTATTTTTATTTTATAATTTGATAATTATTAATTTATTCAGTAGAACATTTTGATCTGATTTATTTATTCAAATGATAAATTCTTTTAATTTTTTTATTTCAGTATAATACCGCGGAAAAATTTTTTAGTTTTAATAATTAAAAATTGAAAAAATAATAGTTCGATGTCAATGTTATCTACCTCATTTATAACAATTTATTTTTAGATGCTTTTAATTTATATAGTATATTTTATAAGTAAGTCACTGATTACTAACTATAATTTAATATAAGATGAATAAAATGTAAATTCAGAAAGTATATGTTGATTTGTGCTTAATTTCAAAATTTCGATACTTTACCTATTACTTTTAAATTTTTGCGAAACGTTTTATTTTTAATCTCATATGAATGAACCTATTTTAAATTATTTTAGAAAATATTAATTTGATTGTACCCAAGAATTAGTAAAAAATTGATTCAATGTATTATAAAAACTCAGCCACTGCAACGCGTGGCTGGTTCAGCTTGAATATATATATATATATATATATATATATATATATATATATATATATATATATATATATATATATATATATATATATATATATATATATATTGATTACAATAAATTTACAATTAAATGATAAGAAAATTAATTAACAACATAAGTTCTGTATAAATTTCTATAAAAAATAAATAAAAGTAGAAAATGAGCGAAGTACAAAACGAATTTTTTAAAATAGAAAATTTTTCAATATTAACTAGATGAATTATTTAGAAGAGATCCACAGGAACAAAAAAGAAAAAAATGAAAATGAAAGGAATATTGTGGAAATGAATATTTGAGAAAAAGAGTGGAATATATATAAAAAAAACTATCGCTACCCCTGGGAAGAGGTTGCAAATTTTTTTGCATAAAAAATTTCTCTCAAGAATTGAAAACACATCAGTGAACTATTTTGATAGTCTTTGAAGTCATAGCAAAAGATTATATTTATAGATAGATATAGAAAGATTCCAAAAATTTTTTTTAGATTTGAGTCTGAAATTTAAAAAATAAACTTTATATGTTTTTTTTTTTTTTTCCTTCCTAGGATTGTAGCAGTCGGACTCTTGTTACATTTCCACTGAGAGCATTTCTTTCTCAATTTCCTTTTCACTTTTTCTTAACTCGACATTTAAAAGTTTTGACAGTCGAGGCATTAGTAATGGGCGGAATTGGCCGAATGAGTTTTTTGCACGCGAAGACCCTTTTACATGAGGAAGTAGGGGTGGGAGAATTATTTTTTCCCTCGCGTCGTCCTTGCGTTTAATGAGATAATAAGGAATTAAGAGAAATGTATTTTAGAGAGGTGTCTCAAATGATACTTCCGAGAAGCAGCCATTAAGAGGGCTCTCTCTCTTTTGAGCTCTGCCATCTCTGCACGGTTGCGTCGATTGTGCGGGTGGCAGCCAGATAAGAAGCATTCGATCCATATCGCTCGTGATTTCCCCCCCCCCTTTTTTTTAAACTCTTGAAGCAATTAAAACTGTTTCCTATGATTCATAAGTCATTCATGAATAGCTTTCCTTCATTACTAATGAAATTAAATAAATTATAATTAAAAAAACTTTATTTCCCGTTTCTGTTGACAAAGCTTTTATGCAAATACTGCTTGTGCGCATGAAGTATAATTTCACGATTCTAAAAGTTATTTGCATATGTATCTACAAGTAAAATATTATCTGTCTATACTAATATATATATATATATATATATATATATATATTCGAAAACGTATTATTTGTTTAAACTGTTTCCATAAAGTCATATTTTACTGTAACAAAAATTCAAAATATTCTACTCAAATACTGTGTACATATGAAAAACAGTGTTTATTGTAACTGTATTTATGAATAAAGTTTGTTACGCGCAAATAATGTTCATAAATGCTCGTATTTCTATATGAAAAACAAGAAATATTGTTTGATTTGTAGATATTTTACCTGAATTCGCTCTTAAGACACGGAAATATTTAGGAAAAAATGTTTCCGTGCCAGCGGCAATATCAAATGTCATACAATACAGTAAGATAACTTTAAAATTTTCAAGAAGCAAAAATCATTTCGAAAAAAATGACTATTAAAAAAGAGCGCTTGTGATCAGAGAGTGCTCCTTCACACAACCTTTGTTGAACTGAGGAGATGTGTCCTTGTAAGTGCTCCAGGTTTTTCTCTTGCAACACGTGAATAAGGCTTAATATCTTTGACAAATCGGAAGTGTTTTATGCAGTACATTTTGATATCTGTACAGCATTCTTAAGCTTCGACTCCACTGGTACAGTAATTCACAGTATGTTCTGCGCTTCGCATATATTTTAAGTTGTACCATGTTTTAATTTGATTTTCTTCTTAAGTTTTTTACAAACAGTTCTACCATCTGAGTTTCAGCGTTTCAATCACTTTTTTGATTAACCATGACAAATCTTTTGGAAGACTAGAAGCTCAACACTCAGCTGGTAGCTCGGCAATACGTCTGTAGGAGTACATGTTTAGGAATTTCCATCGATGTGTGGTCCATTGTCTAGGAGTAACCTTCTCAACGAATATTCCTCTCTAAATATTCAAAATGCAATACAATAGCTTTCAGCTGTTAAGACCCACTACACGATATGAAAACGACACATTGCTGAACATTTTTTGTTATTGCCAAATGTAAAAATGAACATTTCAGACTGTGTGGTCTGGAGTGCGCTCATTTCCCGTGCAGAACAGCAGAGAATTCGCGGGTACAGGTTGCCGCGCATCTGCTGCATGCCTGCGCCCATAATCATCATTACATAATGAGATCTATTTTGTAAACACAGCGTTGGGAAACTGGAGAGGGGGCAGCAACAAAGCGATGGTCGCCGGATTACACTCTACTTGTGAAAGGAAATGGCGATGCACGCCAATGTCACCCCCTCCCTGCTGAACCCCCCGCTTCTGTACAGTGAGGCCCACTTTTATGTCATTATGCCGAACACTGAACCTTATCTGTGACGTTGCGACACGAAACGACAATCGAATATAAAAATCATGTTCAGCCAATCACAAATTGGGAATTCCACGGCGAGAAGCTTTCACGATGATTCTTCGAATTTCGAAGTACGATTAAGCCCATCGTCTTACATCCACTCAACTGATATATATATATATATATATATATATATATATATATATATATATATATATATATATATATATATATATATATATATATCAAGTAGCAATAACAATTTGTTGTATATATAGACAAATACTCACACACATACATATATATATGCGTATGTATGTGTGTATTTGTCTATATATACAACTAATTGTCTTCACTCCAGGAAATAAGTTTCTAAGCTATGAGTTTAACTTTACATAAAATTATTAGCACGCACTTCCTCCCAGACCCTGACGAAAAGTTGTTTTCTTTTTTAATTAGGATTTCTTTAACCTCAACATTGAAAAATATGAGCTTTTAATAGTTTTATTTAAACTCTTGTGAGTGCTTCCATTTTGTATGAATGGATATCATTGGGAGTCTAATAACTTGGGCAATGATTTTTTTAAATGTCGGAAATTGTAGAAAAATCTAAGAGACAGAACAGATTTGTAAACGAGATTTCTAAATCCAAATTTTGAAGAAAGTGGCTGTTCTATCGGCTGCTGGTTCTGTACTCAACCAAGCTAAGAGCCTTCCTGCTGAAATAGCTGATGGTGGAATGTTGGTGTACAAAAGGATATTAGTGTGAACAATGATCACAATGAGTTAGTAGTAAGTCTGTCTTCGGAAGTGACAGTTGCTAACTCTATTCCATCCACAAAAAGAGATACATTCATCAGAGTGAGGGCTGCGGAGTTTACTGGGACGCACGATTATCCAAGAAGTCTTCTCGAAAAGATAAGTGGGATGGATGTTTTCGAATATTTTTCGTTACATTTTTTCAGTTGAAATGAAAAGTTTTACGCTCACAATGTTTAAATGGTTCCTAAATATTTAACTTTATTTAAAAGCTGAGTGAATCATCTAGACTTCTAGAAGACGATATGTTTCTCAACTTTAAGAACGTAATTTGAGTTTCACTCTCTTTCTAATCATTTTTCTGTAAAATATATAATGAAAATTGAACTACAAAGAAATTTTTTGTAGTAGAAACAAAGTCATGGACAAGTTGTGCTCTTTATTGCATATTTAAAATTCATATTGTTTTCTTCAGTCAATTTCTGATTTGAAACTTATTGTAGAAATTTTAAACCAGTTTTTAAAAATTTTTTAAACTTAAATTGGATTTTTCATCAGTAATCAGCATGTAGAAGAAAAGTACATAAGAATTCTATTCTGATTTTATTAAAGGCTTTTAGAAATCCAATAATTTAGTCAATATTTTTTAGATTCGTAGTTTCCCACAAATATAGCAGTATAATTGCTTGCGTTATTTCAACTGCCTTATTAAAGCTTAAAACTGCAAGTCCTATAAGTTCTCGTGTGATTATAGATGGCTGTTGTTAATAAACATGACATTATAAATAATTTTACGGCTGATGTCTAATTATTACCCCTTTCACGGGAGCATTTTTAAAGATAATATTTATTTGTTTCGAGCGAAGAAATTTCCCAAGTACGCACCTATTCAGAATTAAAAGTAGAAAACTCAGCAGGGTTTGAAACCTTCCACGCCCAAAGGAAATGGTGTGCTTTTATAGGTGAATGTGCTTCTGGGTAATTCGCGCGGAATTCACATACAGGCGTGCGCAGTTATTACAACAATTATCTCTGTATCAAAGATACTTTATTGCTTTGGCACATAACTGCATATGTAGAGGGCCATCGGCTATTCTTTTGAAGTTTATACAATTCTGCTATAAATTTACTCCATTCATAAAGGGTGATTTTTCTCTTTGTGTGTGGAATTTTCATCCGGCCGAAAATTCTTCGCGTCTTTCCTTGCGAGCGATGCAAGTCAGCTGAATATTCGAAAGCATTTTATTCTTTACGACTTATTCTTTTCTCTTGAATTGTCGACAAAATACTTCATAAAAGGAGTTCTTGCAACGTCGTATGCCACGTCAATAATTGAGACATAAAATGTCGATCACAAAGGAATCGATATGCAAATGAGGCAGAACAGGCGACAAAGTGCGTCTCGTAATGCCTCGTACTGTCTGTCCCCACCGAAGCATGTCCGACCTGGGAAACGCTGCAGAAGTCTCATGCAAATCGCCCCGTCGCCGCACAGTTTCGCAGCCGCGACTCCCCCAGACGACACTCGGAATTCGTTCGGACACGAGTAAATCACGACGGAAGGATTCCCGAATGTTCCATTGTGCAGGTGTTTTGCATGAGGTACCGCGACGTGACCTGGATTGGTTATGATGCCGAAATTGGGCGCATCGTTTCGTGAAGAAAATTGCTCTGTTCACCTCGTACGTGCCGGAGGACTGTCACGCAGTCGCCTTTTTCGACTTTCTGCTGGAGGAACAAACGCCCGGACACGCAATTTTTTTTGTTTTGTTTTGAAAACTCTGGAAATATAAAGGAAATTATCGCATCCGTTCATCCCTTTACATCCATTTGAATAAGCTGATAAGATCAAGTGCAGCTTCAGCAAGAAAAAAGCGAAAATATAGCGACACTGTATTAACAGTGGTTGCCATTCGTCATAAACTAAATAATGGATGTAACGAAAATTAAATATTTTCTTCGCTTCACATTAATGCATTTTTCCATGAAAAATTTGTTAATTAGACGATAGCTTTGAATTATTTACTAATTCAACGGTCATTTTTTAACACGAAGTTTATTTAAATAGGAATGTATTGCTTAAAATGGATTCCGAGTCACTACAATTTTTTATGCCCAAAGTGAGAACCGAGCCAATGAATCACTGAATCGAAAGCCAGAACACTCATCATTTGTTTTCCCGCTCGGTGACGTTTGTATTCGAAGTGCTGATTTAAATTCTATATTTTTGATAATACAATTAAAAAAATGAACTCTTTAGTATTTAATTTAAATAAATAACTTTGACTTTCTTTAAATGCCAACCGGCAATCATTTCTATAAAAGTCTATAAAATTAAAGTTAAACGTGTCTGTAAATTGCTTCTCTGGCATGATTTATAACACTATAAACATATATACCAACTTGTTCATGTGATTTTAATAACATCCATAAAAATTATGAGAATAATGCTTATAATTCCTAGTGAATAACTAAATCTGTACTCATATTTAAATATATATATGACATATATTCATGGTGACCTTTACTTGAAATTTAACTGCTTTTTAACTAATGTTCCTTGATATACATACATAGAATCATAATTTATCAAATAAAAATGTTTTCATAATTCACGTATTAGTAATTGAATGTCCTATTTTTGTATTAACTGCTATTTTTAACACTCTAGAAGTCGGAAAAATTTAAAACAGTTTTTGCCTGGAAACCTCAATAAAGATTAAATAATGAGTTAATTTTTATCTGAAAAGCTAAATAATGATTAAATATACGCCTTCTTTCAAGAAAAGTAAAATAAAGAGTTTGGTCTCGAAAGAGTAAAAACAATGCAGGGAAAACAACAAATAAATTCGTGGAAATATGTGTGTTTAACCCCCACAATGAGTTGAGACTAAGTTATTCCAAGGACTTATTACTGCTTACATGGCATTAAATGACAATGAATTACATTCTAAAATATTTCCTTCAAGAGTCGCGTGTCCATATATTTTGCAAGATACCCCATCAGCAATTGCTTTCAAATGCTTGGAATCCGGAACTACCATCTGAATGGTTCTCATCAACAGTTTCTGCACCCGAATCTCACTGGACCCAGGAAGTTGTGTGGTTTGAAATTCATTTTAAATAGTAGGCTTCACATTAATGGGCAAAATATGTCCATAGATCGACAAATAAACCTTATTTCAATGTAAACAGATTTTACGCCGAGTAGTTGTCGATGTTTCTGTGAGTTGTTTTCCCTGCCATCGAAATGTCCTTGTTGGAAAATCGATTTAACGAATTCCCTTTAGAAATTATCATCCATTTCTGCTTTTGTTTTCTTTCGAAAATTTTGTTTAGTTCCAAAGGAAGAAAAGGTGTACTGAAGCATGTTCTCCGATCATAAACAGTGCAGTTACACATGAGCTACTTTCTAACCACGGTGATGAGACAGGGTTTTAGTTAACATTTCGCAGGACTGTTGATGTTCACTGAAACCTTATGGTGTCCTTCAGATTTTGCCGGGTGCTCTACGGTAACTTTTTTCGCCCTAGTTGTAATTCAACGAATTAGAATCCGAACCACTACACATTATATATTGGAATTATACGAACTATTGAATGGTAAAGCAGATGCGTTAACTTTTCAGCGGAAGTCGAGTGA
The DNA here is from genome assembly GCA_037975125.1 of Latrodectus hesperus. Lineage (NCBI taxonomy): Eukaryota > Metazoa > Arthropoda > Arachnida > Araneae > Theridiidae > Latrodectus > Latrodectus hesperus. Next base: position 12,913,707 of record CM075857.1, on the reverse strand, counting down.
ACAGCAACATCCTTAGCTTTTGAAAAAAATCTGAAGAAAATTGAACCATTAGAAATAACAAATTGTTCTTTTGCTGAACGACAACGAAGAGTTGATTTTAGAAGCCCTTCGGTGCTGAGTTAAAAAAGCTTCTTTTTGTAGGAAATGTTTCTATTTTTCTTAAGGACTATGAAAAAAAATTGTGCCTATATATATATATATATAGGTTATCTAATCTTTTAATTGTAAAATTGTCTTAGTTACTCTATTTCACTCAAAAAAATTTAGGTGTAAAATTTAATTATTCTAAGGAAGATTTGAATTTTTAAGCTGTCAGAAATATCTTTAAGCATTTACAATACTTTGATAAAAATCTCAAAGGTACTGGTTAACATGTTTGACAAATTGCATAGTCTACGAAGAAGCGTTCAAAATTACACATGAGAAATATAATACTTCTTTCTTTCTACAGAATATTCTTTCAGGATAGAAACAATTCCATATTTAAGCATGATTACTTAAAATGATTTTGAAAAAAAAAAAAACATTATTGTTCATAAGTACAATGGATTCCTTTATCTACTCAGTTGACATAAAAATTATGTATATCTGTGAGTGTGTTGAATGGTTAGTGCACTGGCCTTTGGTTCAAGTGTTCGTGAGTTAAAATTTCATCTCGGATTGTAAGTCTAATTTAAATAGATCCTGGTTCAATTAGCCTTCGTATGCAAAAATAGATCTTCAGTGACAAACAAACCAGTAATCACACACACATATATATAATGGGAATTTTTTTGTAGTTTTTAGCTTTAAGATCATTCTTGGTTTGGAATGGCAGATTTTTGTTTACTTCATTAATGTTACGCAGAAGTAATCTCGAGGTGCTTTTATCTTCAGCAGACCCATATTAATTAATCAACTGACGTAAGGACTTACGACTTTGGCTAACAAACACGTTTAATTGCTGTAAGCGCGGAGACAGCTGACGTCACCGCCAACCAGTGGGCGCGGGTTCAGTAAACAGTCCATGAGTGGGGAGAAACTGATAAAGTACACAATTTTCCCGCTTTGGCACATCAGAAAATAATAATAACGCTCCCCGCCTGAGGTACGCGCGCGAGGGTGACATCACGCCATTGTTTTTTCGGGTTGCAAAGAATAGGGCATAAATTAAAAGTGGTGGCAGCACCGAGTCACTGATCTCTGCGCCAACCAGCGGGTATTCGAAGAAACGACTCTGCGCATTTGCTGCAGGAGTTTCATGTCTACTCTCAGAATAGAAAGACAAATGCACAGATTATGATAATGAGGAGAAAGTTGGCAGTTCTTAATTCTCCCAATAAACAAGTTGGAGCAGCTTGTCGTCAGAGAGAGCGCAGCTGCCCTCATAAATACGAGGAGAAAACACTTTGAAAAGCGATATTTTCTCAATCGGTGAAATAAATTTTGAGAGAAAATTTCATTCACTGTTTTTAATTGTTATTAAGCAATTTGAATAAAGTTATTAAAAGCAATTAGAACTAAGTAATTTAACAGCAAATTTTCTAAGAATTTATTAACATTTTTTTTATAGAATAAACAAAACTTTATGAATTATCGTAATACGAAATTAAACCGCTTACTTCAACGAGCGTCACCTCTCAGAGAGTTTACCTTCTTTAGGTAAACACGGGTGTCACAATCCCGAGGTACCCTCTCTCTAGTGATCTGTTTTCCGCTTTATTTTCCTCTCTCCTCTACTCTTCTGATTTTTCTTCCTTTTTTTCCTCATTGTTGTTGCCTCATAGAAGGTTGAGGGCTCCCCTTGAGTAGCTTTCGCCGCTCTGATGCTATTAGCTCCTCTTGGGGACTAAATCACCCACATGTTTGCCGTGCTTGGAGACCCGTGTCCCTGGAAAGGAGGGTCCTGGTAATTGAGGCCTCCAGAGACCAACACATTGCTTTGGCCTCTGATTCAGGTAAACGGGAGGTGTGTTATGGTCCTCAGCACATCAATCGGCTTTATAGATCAAGTGATCGGTACATCTAATGGGTGACTCGTTAAGGATGGAGACCACCTGAGGTATGTACTGTGATCGTATAGGACCTGGCTAGCACTGGTGCAGCTGGTCTGCATCCCCTTGTTTGACTCGGTAGTGGGTGGTGCGGATAGGTCCCGAAATTTTACCAAAACATTTATGGAGAACAAAAATTTTTCTTCTCTTCCACGGCAGCACCATTTTCAAAATAAAGAAAATAAATTTTTTGTAATCAAAAGAAAAGAGGGTTGTTTTGAAAAAGTGTCTCCCATTCTAATACAAAAGGGAATATCGGGATTTATCGGAGAAGTAAGAGATGTCCGCAAGCTAAGGTCCTTTGACTGATTGGTAGAGGCTGCAAATTCTACACAAGCAGCTACGCTATGTAACATGAAGTTACTAGCAAATATTGCGATCACTGTTTCACCTCATGGAAACTTAAACTTTTCAAACAATGTAATTTCCGCAAGAGATTTGTTGAACACTCCGGCGGAAGAAATTCTAGAAAACTTGCAGAGTCAGAAGGTCTGTGCAGTTAAACGCATTACTGTCAGAAGAAATGATAAGATCTTAAACACTAAACATGTTATTCTGACATTTGTGACTTAAGACCTTCCAGACAATATCAAAGCTGCTTATATGAATCTTCCCCTCCGGCCATATATAACAATTCCCTTGCATTGTTTTCAGTGCCAACGTTTTGGGCTCACGAGAAATGCATGCAGAGGCAAACTGACTTGCACTCGAGGCTCAGAATTTGCATACGATAGTTCGAAATGCACTGCAAAGGATGCATGTGTTAACTGCCATGGTAACCATCCCTCCTATTCTCTAAGTTGTCCTCAATGGGTACTCGAAAAAGAAAATACAACCTATAAAGTGACAAATAAATGTTCTTACCCTGAGGCAAGAAAACAAGTGATCTCACGGACACCACAGCCTGGTATGAGTTATGCAGCAGCCGCAAAAAAGTCACCAAAAGTACCAGCACTCAAACGGATACTCACTCTTTTTCTGTTATGAGATTACCCCATATAAATCAAGCCCTAAAATCAACAAGTTTTTCAAGTCGGAAAGCTCCTTCGGCAAGTTCAAGAGCCCTTAATACATTAAAGCTAAAATCTGCAAAGGAGGGCTCTCGTAAATCCAGCTTCTCCACCAGTAAGGCCATTTTATCCCTGGAAGCTGATGCTGTATCTTTTCATCCTTCGGATGAAGATTTTTCGTTCCAGCAATCGATTGAAGACCCGCCATCTAGCCCCGGGAGAGCAGCTTTTCTATTTAAATAATAACTTCTTTTGTTAGTTGGAACTGCCATGGATTGCTTTCACATCATGATGACATCAAGTACATAATTTCAGCCTTCAACTCCGCATGTGTTGCACTTCAGGAAAATTTCCTGAAGTCTAGCAATAATTTATCTATGCGTTGGTTCAATTGCTATAGAAAAGACTGTGGTGATGCTGGCGCATGTCTGGACATATTAACATCCTGTAATTTCCCCAACACTGTCCATCCAATAAATACTACTCTAAAGGCTGTAGCTGCGAGAATACACACTTCATGCTTAATTACAGTGTGTAGTTTATATTTACCACCACATGATGTCATCCACCAAGACGAACTTGGTGCATTAGCTGAACAGATGCATACACCATTTCTCTTGCTAAGTCACTTTAACGGCCATAATTCTTTGTGGGGAAGTGATGATACTAATTCCCGCGATCGTCAGATAGAGCAATTTATTTCTGATAATATAGCCTCTGTCTGGTTAATACCGACGAGAAGACATACTTTCACGTACCCACAAGAACATTTCATTCCATCGATCTCGCTATTTGTTCACCATCTTTGCAGCCTTTGTTAAATTTAACAGTAGGAAATGATCTGCACAATAGCGATCATTTTCCTCTCGTCATCTCTCAGACTGGAGGTAGTAGTGTAGTACAACGACCACCTACTTACATGTACAGTCGGGCAGATTGGATGTTATTTACACGATTGGCAGTTATAGATAATGAAATGGTTTTGATCGAGAATATTGATGAAGCCGTTAGAAAAGTCACCAAAACAACCATAAATGCAGCTGATGTAGCAATACCCAAAAGTTCCTCTATACCAAAAATGCATTGCAAACCTTGGTGGAATGAAGGATACCAACAAACTTACAAAAAGCAAAGGAAGTTATGGGGGTTGTTTCGGAGGTACTCCACAACGGATAATCTTATCGCATTTAAGAGAGCAAAAGCATTAACTAGCAGAGCTCGTCTCCAAAGTCAGAAGGAATCCTGGTCCTGCTATGTATCTTTAATAACATCTTCAACTTCCAGTAAGCAGTTGTGGAGAAAGGTGAAAGCAGCCAGCGGAATTTATAGAGAACTTTCCATTCCTATTTTAAAATCTGGAGCTGCTGTATACTCTTCTCCTACGTATATTGCTAATGTCCTTGGTGAAGCATTTGCTACGTCTCAAACTCTTATAGTCCTTCGTTTTTGAGGACTAAGAGTCGTACTGAGCGAGTACCAATTAGCTTCAATTATCGACAAATCTTACCGTAGCAACAGTGAATTTGGAATGTTTGAATTGAAGAAAGCTTTACAGCAGGCCAATAATACCAGTCCAGGACCAGACGGAATCAGTTATCTCATGCTTCAACATTTAAGTCCAGACTCCCTGTTGAATTTACTTTATATGTTCAATAAGATCTGGGCTGAAAATTAGTTTCCATCTCTATGACAAGAAGCAATAGTGATTCCTATCCTAAAGTCTGGTAAGGATCCTTCAGAGTGGTTGCGTAATCAACCAACGCTCTGACGAGTTGCTTACGAAAGACTCTACAACGTATGGTCAATGTCCATCTCGTACATGTCTTAGAAAAAAAATTCTATTCATGTCAATCAGAGTGGATTTCATAAAGGAAGATCCTCACTTGATAATATGACAGAATTAGACAATCCGCAACGCTTTTGTGCAGAGAAATCATTTGGTTTCCATTTTCTTCGACATAGAGAAGGCATAAGACCATACATGGCGATATGGAATTCTCTATACATTATATGATTTTGGCTTTCGGGGTAATCTTCCAATATTCCTATAGATTTTTTACGCTCCCGCGTGTTTTTAAAGTACGTATTGGAAACTATACATAAAATAATTTTATACAATCTGAGGGTGTTCCTCAGGGCTCAATTTTAAGTGTCACACTTTTTAGTTTATTCACCAGTAACATTCTTCATCAGCTTCCATCATCATTACATGGTACTTTTTTTGTTGATGACCTGCAAATATCATGCGAGGGATCAAATATGCGATTAATTGATAGACAACTGCAAACAGCAGTTAACAAACTTGCTGCATGGTGTACTGAGAATGGCCATACCTTATCACCAAGCAAGAATAAATGAATTCACTTCTATAGAAAGACTAGCCTGCACAATGATCCAATGATTTACAACAACAGCACTCCAATACAAGTAGTCAATAAAATAAAATTTCTGGGAATTATCTTTGACCGAAAATTAACCCTTCTTCCGCATGTTTTGTATTTGCGGAAGAAGTGTGAGTGATCGCTTAATATCCTCAAGGTGTTGTAAAATACATCCTGGGGTGCAGATCGCACATCACTACATTGAATTTATCGGTCATTGATTCTATCCCGCATTAACTACCGATGTGTTGTTTATGAATCGACTAGATCTTCTGTTTTACGAAGACAGGTCGCAGTTCATCACTCTGCTTTGACGATATGTTTTGGGGCATTCCGCACATCACCCGTCCAGAGTCTATACGTTGTATGCCATCAACTACCGTTAGACCTGAGACGAATGCAGCAAACTCTCAATTATTATGCAAAGATTAAGTGGAACCCGCATCACCCATTACGTTCCATGGTTCCTAATGCCTCTCTTAAAAGACTGTTTGATGCTCGACCAATGAACATCTCATCTTTTCTCACAAGAGTCAAATCACATCTGTGGCTCACAGACCTATGTGATGTTGGGATAGAGTCTTTTGACCAATTTCTTTATCCACCTTGGTATGAACCAGCAAATACTTTTATAAGAATACCTTTGCTCAATTTAAAAAATCGGACACAACATCTATTGCTTTTCAACAGCTATACTATCCTCATCGCTGTCAGAACCAATCATGCAAACCTGTATTCACGGATGGATCTAAAACCGTTGACATGTCAGCTGGGGAATTTTTATCAATAACACGTCTTTCCTCTACAGCCTACACTCGTCCTGCTCCACCTTTACTGCTGAAGCTACAGCTATTTATTATGCGCTTCAGCACGTGAATGCAGGTGATTATCATCAATTCTGTGTCTATACTGACAGCATGAGTATATTATCGGATTTGAGAAGTAATAGCGTGACATGTCATCCAGTTGTGTCCAGAATTTTCAAAGCATTGGATTCCCTTGCTGGCAAGGGAAAAAAACTGTATTTTGTTGAATACCAAGCTTCATGGCTCTTGAAAGAAATGAGAGAGCAGATGCAGCGGCAAAGGCTGCATCAGATCCGATTATACCATCGGTTCCTCTCTCTGATGTAAGAAAGGTTATAAAAAGTTTATATATGGTCTTTGGCAGGAATCGTGGAATTTGCAGGTCGGCAACAAGTTTCATCCAATCTTCTCCTTCCTCACCTCAGTATCACTTTTAACGTTACGAAGTGCAGATGTTAGATTGACTCGCCTTCGTATCGGACACACACGTTTCACACACAGACATTTGTTTTTAAGCGAACTAAATCCATGGTGTGAAACGTGTGATGGACCATTCACTGTTTATATTTTAATTTCATGTCATGATTTTAACCAACAACGTTTACTCTTTTTTAATTCTGATTTATTAACTTTATCTGATTTAATAGGGGATCCACACCATGAAAACCTATTCACTTTCTTGAGAGCAATAGGTTTCATACATTTTATTTAATTTGTATTTTAATATTTTAAATTATATATTCATTTGAATTTTTCATATTTTATTTTTTATAAATAGATATTAAAGTAATATATACACTAATTTTTGTTTTTAAATTTTCAATGTTGCTTGGGTTTTTTGAAAAAAATATTATTACTAATAATAAAATAAAACTACAAAAATCTTACCCTTGGCGCAGCAAGTCCAATTTTGGACCTTTTTTGCGCCATAAAACTCAACCAACCTTCAGCGATCTTCGTCGTTTAAATAAAGTACAACGAAAAAAATTTAAATTTTGAATGGCTTTATATTTTGTACTTGAAAGCTAAACTTTTGTCAAAAGGATAAAAATTCCTTGGCTTTTTGACAAAAATTATCTTTAGTTTTAAATTCAGTTATATTATTATTATTTACTAAATAATTTTTATACCAATTTCTAACTAATGTTTTAAGTTATGGTCATGATAAATACTTCTTTAAGGTTTGCATGACTTTTATTAAATATTTTCATGCCGGTTTGCTTTTATAACTAAAAAAACGTGAAAATCTTGTTCGAAATCATAGCTATCATTTGTTATTGTATGTTTATTTGTGCAGTAAACCAAATTTGATTTTTGTTTTGTTTGCAGAGACTTTACAGATCTAAGCGAAAATTTTCCAGTAAATTCTCCTGATCCATTAATAGGCGGTTTAAGTTTTCACATATAATGGGTTACATGTCTTAATCACAATCTTGTATCAGGATTGCGATCTTTGAAGTCTCAGGTTCGATCACTGGAAATATGATCATTAGATACCATGTAGTGAATTGATTTTACAGACAGTCAATGGTCTAAGATTTTTAATATCTATCATATTTTAGATAAAATGGAAATTTTCTTTTCTGTTTGCACATTTGGCGGGGTTTTTACTGAGAAGATGTTCTGAGTTCTCTCACTTGTAACTCATGAACAAGAAATTCCATTTCCTTTACCCGTGAAAAGATCCCAAGGAATCAACGCATGTTCAGGTGCTTTGCGACAGCTGCGCGGTTGCCATCGCACTACGCAACCGGAAAAATAGTCTTTATCATTTAGAAGTCAAGATGAAGGGGTCGCGCATTAGTGGGTACTCCTACTGCCACCCTCATAAGTACCATTTCATTTGGAGGATATGGAGTTTTTCAAGTACTGCACCGAATTAACTAACGTCTATGTATTCAAACGTGTATATAGATAATCATGCATCATTTATATAAAAGCCATAAGTGGAGAAATATGTTCTATTTATTTACTGTATGTTTAAATATGCAGGACTCCCCGAAAAAATAATAAAAACTGCATTATTTTTTTAAACTTCTAAAAATTAGTAGTATTTTTATAGGTTCAATCTATTCCTAGTTGATCAATGGGTATTCAGAAAACATTTTAACTCACACAAAGTTTCTTAAGTGAATACCAAGCATAAAAATTTCGGCTTTAGTCTTATTGCTCCAAAACGAGGAAAAGCTGAATGAAGAACCTTCGATCCTTCAACAAATCGAGGGTTTCAACTCAAAGCAGGTCTGACACAGCGTCATAAGCAACTTAACAACGTATTGTATGGCATTTGTCTAACCGAACCCGGACTTTCCATACACAGTAAGCTGTGTACCAAGGAGAGAAGCACGGAACACTCCCAAGCACCCACGCTGTCAGGTCCATTCCATTGCATCAACAAAGGCTGGTATCGGAACCTTTCTCGCTGAAAAATATCTTGTAATGTCTGCTTGTAATGGTTTGAAATCCCTGTAAACTGCCAGTCCTGGTCATACATGCATACACAGCGGTGCCGAACAGCACCTTAAGGTTATCGGGCTTGGAATAGACCTCATCTAATTAACCCATGAGAGTTCATTTGATCTAAAATCATGAGGTCTATTTAAATACAAAACGTGACCGTAAAATGACCAACGTAAAAGCCAGTCGACAAAATTTATGGTATTACAGAATGCTTCTAGTATAACTGCAGTTATAAATAGCCTATTTTTTTGGAGGAGGGGGACAGTTGATTCTTTTATATCAAATCTATGATTGGGAATTCATTCGCTTCATTTATTATTTTTTTTTCTGGACGTTTGCTTCCTATTTGTTGAAAAATCGCCTGCAGCATGAGATTCAGCAACGGCCTGACAGCACATCGACCGACTGAGAAAACGTTTCTTTGTAAGAATCATTTGTAATAATAGTACAAAATTTTAAAAAATATTTTAAAGAGTAATTTATTTAAAATTTGTTATATTTATTTCAGACGTTTTTGATAATTTTAATTTCAAGTTAATTAACATATTTATTTGAGTTCAGTATATTTATTTAATTACATAATTAACATATATTTATTTAATATATTATTTATTTAATATATATTATATTTATTTAATGTATATTTTTTATATATACATATATTTATTTAATATATATATTTTTTTCAATTTAAATTATCGAAAACTTTCATACGTAGAAAGTAACTTCAAATTACAAAGATTTTATTCGTTTATGAGTTGACATGAAATCAAAGTTTGCAAATGTTTCTTTACGTAAAATTTTGATAATATTTAAAATAATATAAATGCTTATATATATTTTTTCGAGTACATAAAAATAAAATTAGCTATATTATAAATTAAATATTTCACTCGTATCTTTATGATTGTTTTAGAAAAGTATCAATCATTGAAAAAGGTTTATGCGTTTTTATCGTCGTAATATAAATTTTAAGTCAATTCATGTCCAATACACAAATGAGAGAAAAATGAGACACTTATGATTAACTGGAGAACGCAAAGGATAAAACAATTCAATATTTTGAAATGAATGCCCTTGGACATTATGAATTCAGTCAAATTGATTTTACTCGAAATTTCCACCAATTTTTAATGCTTCTGAATAATGGAACAGATAATATATATTTTAAATCACAAATTTTGAAAAATCTGAAATTATAAACTGACAAAGGAAAAGAATATTTACCTGTTCGCAGGTCGCTCTGCAGGACCCCGGAGCCAGAGTGCAGCAGCTGGAGGTCAGGAGCATCGTTCCTAGGACACAGGAGGTCACTCATTAGTATTATACACTAACAATCATTGTCAAGTATCCCTTATCCACATGTCGCAGAAAACTCTCAAGGACTCACAAATGGAAAGCAGAAACCTCTATTTGCCATTGTTCAACAATGGCTGAATATTTTTCTTAAGATTACGTCTTAGAATATGATTTTCCAATCTTAAGAATACTATTCATGTGTACATGCTAAAAATAAACTATGCAAAATGTAAAATGCAGCAAAAGTAAATTTATATTTCAATTAAACCCAATACACATCATTTGTAAACTATATACCAATCATATATATAAATATATATATATATATATATATATATATATATATATATATATATATATATATATATATATATATATATATATATATATATATATATATATATATATATATATATATATATATATATATATATATATATATATAGTTAATTAACATTATATCAAAATGTAACTTATTACAAACGTGAACTATATTAAAAGTAATGAGACAAATGAAAATATGTTTCTTTTTTGTTAAAAATAATAGAATATAATAAAGCTGACTCATATTTATATTGACGCAGATGGAATGACACTTAATGGCGAAAAAACTTTAAAATTTCACATATAAAAGTAAGTTTCGTAATGTATGTCGATCTGTTTAGAACAAAAGTGTAAACTGAAATAGAATACGTGAATTAAACTCAATTTTTGACAAAAGAAAGAGAAATAACAGCTTTTTACTGAGAAAATAAATCGATTATTATTGAAAACTTTCTCAATATTTTACAAACATATTATGTAATGATTAAATCAATCATCTTACAACAATTTATCATCAGAAAACAAAAAGCTGATTATCCAAAAGAGTTTTGTGAAGGAATTTTGAATCAATTATTTTAATGTAAATTTGAAGAGGATTATGTTTATTTTAAAAACAAATGAATTGAAAAAAATTTCAGAATTTCATTCAGCAATAAAACATGAATAACAAAATTTTCATCTTAATTAGCACATCTAAGTGTATTCTGACACAATAAATTTTAAATGAAGATTTTCATATAATTGTTATTTTATGCCAGCAGTCCCCGTGGTATTCATTGAAAAATGTGTACTTAGCTATCTAGAAAAAATTGCGATTTTGTAAAATAATGGCGTTTATTAATTTATTTGGGTTTGGATCAAACGTTATTTTTCAACATGGAATAAGGTCTCGCGTATAAATCAGCGAAAAATAAATCGAATAAACTGCATAGAATGCTTAAAAACTCTATTTAAGAATTTACTAAATATGGAAGTCATGGCTTCGTAGATCCATATTCCAAATATTTGCCTGTAGACTGCAAATTGGGAAAACCGAAAATGCAATCGTTTCAATATTTATTTTTTTGATATTCAGCAATAGTTTTCTAAACCAAAAAAGTGAGTATTATTTTTCTAGAAAAAAAATTACGGAGAAATGTTTGGAAAAGATGAGATTTTTTCTATCCCAAGCGCTTATGAATTGCAGAGAATTCTAGAACAAAATTAACTCCGTTCAAGAAACGAACGGAAAGATATGCATACAAGACTTTAAACCAGCGTTAAGTAGAATTGAAGTTAATTACCAACGCTGTACACAGCAATATCAAATAATGCATTTGTTATATTTTTAAATTAGTCAATATTTTCAATCACCCTGATGTGTTCTATTTCCTTCCGTGAATTCCTTCTCCCTTCAACTCGGCACATAAATCTAGTGGACCAATAAGCTTTTTTTCATATAGATTATGTTAGATTTATATTTTGACTTCAAAGACTATTTTTAAATTCCAAAATGCACTTACTAAACGTAGAGAGCGCGTTATCTAAATTGGTTAAATAAAATGGTCTAAAAATGAAAGAAGATAAAAAAAAAGTTAAAATTATCTGCATACCTGTGATGAATGCATAAGAGTTTGCTGAGACTCAATTTGAAGTATTTTATTCCTATTTCGAAATCAATAAAAAATATTATTTATTTCCTGATTATTTTACCCCTGTTTGGGAGATCTGATATTGAAATAAAATAAAGGTTAAGGGAACTTAAAAATATAAGGATGTAATAAGAAGCAATAAAAAAGTACTCGAATGGGCAGAATCGAAATAAGAAATGTAATGTAAAAAAAATATGGCAACTGCAAGCATTGTTGAAAAGGGGATTTTCTTTCTGCTTCGGAGCATCTGAGTGAGTGCTCGGGAATTTCCCGAGCTCCTTCCTTGCTAGAATGCGGCTTCTTATCTATGAAAGTTCCTCCCACAAGACATCCAGATGTTACGAATAATTTACAGCGTCCTCCACACTATCAAATTCAAATCACGAAATATTTTCTCTTGTTAAATGAAATAACCACTTCACCAACATCCATAGGTGATAGCATTTGATTTCGCATTTTATCCAATCTGTGATTTTATTTATCGGAAGAATTTAAAAGCAGAATTGTGTTCAATTGCTTAAGAAATGTTGATTCGATAACTGCCTGTCATCGAGTAATGCATTGGTCTAATAGTCAGGGGCACAGCAATTCTTCGCTTTCATTGTGATCGTTATAAAAGCATTCTTGTAATAATGCCTCATAGTAGAATTTTTAAAGACAATTAGTCTACAATAAATGCAAAAAGAACTGTGTGTAGCATCAGCAGCTGATGCAAGTGGAGGAACTTGCAAGAATAATTTTTCGCCTGAAAATTATCGGCTGCAAGAATTGGTGACATAATTTCGTGATATGAATAAGACAGGTGGAATTTTTTAAATGGATAACTCTAATATGATGATCATAACTGCATTTTTAATAACTGTTATTAAATTAAAAGTCTATTTTATATATATATATATATATATATATATATATATATATATATATATATATATATACATATATATATATATATATATATATCATATAAAAATTTGATATATATGATGGAATTACACATATCTATCAAAATTTTAATTTTTATCCATTATTTATTTTTGTTTTACTTAACTGATTTTTATTTTATTTATGTTGAATACATCTTCATAGAATGTATCAAAAATATGTAATGAATCGGCTCGGTGTCAGCCTCCGTTAAACAGTTAGGTGAATACTCGTGCTCTCCTGTCAGAGTGAAGGTGTTTATGGACAACCTAAAGTTGTTGTAACCCTACTGAATTCGGTCTATTAGCGAGACATTTTGCAGGTAATACACCAAATTCACACGTTGCAAGGGTAGAAACCCGTAAAACTCCCAAATGCTCTTCTTGATGGATGTGCGCACAGAAGACAGGACCAAAACAACCATCACCTGTTCGAAAGTGGCAGGCATCAAACTAGAGCTTTTTGTTCTGCAGAGTGTTTGTTGGCTTACCACTAGGCCAAGGTGACCCTTTCAGGTTGAATCTTGGAAGTTCTCCTGGTGGTGAAATTTAACTCCCTACTTATGGAAATCAGTGGCCTTGCTTAACTAAGAACAACGGATTTGGACGGTTAGGCATTTCTTTGCGCCATGTTCAAAATGGCATCCGAATGATTCTAACCTTCGGTTTAACAGTTCGTGAGTTCAAAACCCTGCCATCATCGATGTTCATTGTTGTTTCCTATCCATCAGAATTCTAACGGCAACTAGGTTAGAACCATGGCATGTAAATCCAAGCGAAATCGAGCACACCAGCAGCAGATGTTTGTATTGGTTCGGAATCCAGACATCAAATTTGATTAGCTTTGAAAATGAGGGAAAAGACCATTAAGTGATGAAGAAATAAAACTAAGCAAAATTCTTATCTATGAAAAAAACCATTACCTTTATGTACAAAAGCAATTTTTCTAGTGGATACGATCCATATATTGACTTCAAGATGAGTTTGCTTAGTCTGTTTTAGTGTCTTATAAATAAATGACTCAATGAACTTTAGATACAAAAATTTCTTTTTCTTTAAACCTTTCAGATCAAATAGAATATCCCATAAGTTGCAAAAAAATAAGCTTTCGATGAAAAAATGCGGCAAAGAAATACCTCCATGTAAACACTTTCCTGGGACAACCCCGGCAGTCACACCCCAACACAAAAACCAGAGAGCTCGGCGCGCACGCCTCCCCCAAGGACAGAGAATGCGTTTTCTGGACGTCTCGAAGGGGGGGCGAGAGGAGAACATAGGAGGGGGTCGACGGGCCCCCAATTTTCACGCCTGCATGGGGGCCTGTTTTCTTTCACACTCCTCGATGAAAGCTCTCTTATTTACTTAACCGGAAAAAAGTGCCACCGACTGAGTACGGTTACAGCCATCGCGAACAAAAGGACGCCTGTGGAATTTCGCGCCTTATTATATTTTTATTAATGTTGCCCGCATTTAATACGTGCGCCGGATATTTGTGGGATGCTGAAATGGGGGGAGGTGAGCATCCCCCCCCAATCGTTTGTTGAAAGTGACAATTTGAAGATTTGACGGTTTGATTGCGGTAAAGATTGCTTAAGTGCTCGTTGCAAATGCTTTTCAATGATTTTTACTTTGGTGCGAATAAAAATGTAGATGGAAGTGGTTCTGACAAAGGCACGAAACTTGATCGCTATCTCTCGCGAGTTACATTTGGCTAAAAAATTTGCCACAAAAATGCTTTCAATATTTTTGAGCTGCAAGAGTTGATTCTAATCCAAACAGTGCAGGGCCTTGTTTCAGTTCAAGTATTCACTACAACTGAGCCATCAGTCACTTAAATCGTTTTATTTGAGACTTCCTTTTGATATTATTAAAGAAACATTGAAATAATATTGTAAATGAATTAATGATCGAAATTTAAATAATATTGCCAGTTGAGGGGAGTGTTCAGTGTATATGTAGTATGACCAATATTGTAAAATATTTTCAGTTCATAATATTGAAAAATAATCAAGTAATTAATGACGTATTATTGATTAATGCATGAATGTTTTCTATTTTAAAAAGGTGAATTAAACACCGATTCAATCATTAAAAATTTTACTCAAACAAATTAGTCACTGTATTCAAATTGCATCCAAACTGTTAAAATAATTTCATTTGACATTTCTCATGACTGATGCAATATAATGAATAAAACATGAAATCAACACTATAATTCCTTACGTAAAGTATTGAAATCATTCAAGGGCAATTAGAAGCCCCATTATCCGGAAGAAAATACGGGTAGGCACAACATGATAATCCTCTTAATTTAATGTCCAAATCGACGATTTCAACATGTAACTATGAAAGATTATTTTAACCATCATTTAAATGATGAAAGTAGCACAACGCCCGTCATGCCGCCCCCACGTCACCCAACTCAACTTCAAAGCAAAAGAAGATGCACGTTCTTATCAGAGCAATTTATTTGCTCATAGATGAATTCGAATGCACATACAATTCTTTAAAGAACCACCATTGGAGATTTGGAGATTTTAAATTAAAATACACATCTTCTGATAATTATTAAAGTTGAATGCTATACATATATATATATATATATATATATATATATATATATATATATATATATATATATATATATATATATATATATATATATATATATATATATATATATATATATATATATATATATATATTACATATATATATATATATTACAAATATATATATGTGTGTGTGTATGTGTGTGTGTGTGTGTGTGTGTGTGTGTGTGTGTGTGTGTGTGTGTGTGTGTGTGTGTGTGTGTGTGTGTGTGTATATCAAAATTATTATATGTATTAATTTTATTTAAGTAAAAATAATTAAAATTGCAAATTTTTTAGAATCTCTTTTAAGCTAATAAATTATAAAATAATTACAAAACAGAAAATATTTTCTTTAAATTAGGAAGTTTTCAATGCAAATAAGTTGAAACATTTAGAATAAAAAAGAATAAAAATATCTTAGTCTTAATTTGCATTTTCAAATATACATTCAGTAGAATGTATAGTTAAACGTGCTTATTAAAACCAAAGAGAATGCAAAAGAAATATTTAGAAAAAGGGAATTTTTCTCAACAGAGAAGGTGTGTGAAAGTTTTAAAGAATATAAATGAAAAACTGTGTGCTCAGAGCTAATAGAAAAGTGGAAAAATTAAAACAAATTTAACACTGTAGATATAATTAAAATAAAACAAGTAAACAATATAAGACAAAATTAAATTCAAGAACAAACTTTTTTCTATATTTTTAAAAATTTTGTATGCAATTCTCATTCAGTATCGAAAACAAAGTACTTATATCAAATTCTGATATAAATTGATACCAATATTTCTAATTCAAAAATAAAATTAAACTAGAAAATGATAATTCTAATTATTATAAAATTATAATTTACATTTCATTATTTTTAAAGAATTTTATAGAGCTGGATAAATCAAATTTATCATGGGATTTATTTTTCAATTTACACTTTTAACTAACACTGATTTGCGCATGAAGCATTTTGTATTATTCTTAGAAAAGTATTAAAATATTTCTTCAAATGAAAACAAGATAATAAAGAATTAAATAAGAATATATTTTCCTACAATATAACTTCCAGATTTTGCTGAACTCTTTAATATTTAAATCTTATGAGTCACTCGTACATTTGATTATCATTAATTATCGTTATTATAATTAATTGGATTAATCATTTATTTTTATTGTTAATAAGAATCGCAATTTAAACTTATGGTTAAAATACTTAAAATTATGATTCTCTTCATTAAATAAATTATATTACAGATAATTAGTCTAATTAATCGTAAATTCAATTCAAAATTTTAATTATTTAATTTTTAATTATTTAATTAAAATTATGAACTTCAGCAATTGCCGTTTGTTAAAGTTCATTTTTAATATTTATATTGCGAATCGTTACAGGTGAATATTTTTGTAAAATGTTAATGCAAAATAAAGTAATTATGGATTCTAAAGTAATTAGTTTAAAATGTGTGTGCTACTGTAACTAATAGCTTACGTTGAAACTGCATTTAATAGCGATTCAGATTAAGAACTAAACTACGTACGAATGCCTTTTTATTTTCAAAGAATGATTTAGAATGAGACTCACTCAATATTATTGTAGTATGGATAAGCTGAAACTGTAGGGGGAAAATCTTTGCAAAACCTAATTTTATGAATATTGTCATTTTTTCATATCACTTTATTCAATTCGTTTTTACTTCATTTTTTTCAAACAACGAATCAACGGTAAACCAATTATCATAAAAGCCAAAAATTCAAGGTTATCACTTGAAAAATAAACAAAATATTCTCCGTTCCTCTTGCGTATCTCTCAAGATAACAAAGTATTTCTTACAAATTATTCTTTTTCACGTTACAGTGAAATGATTCTTTCAAATTATTTGATTCACTAATCTAATATAGTTTTTTATAATTCTTGTTACGAAATATTTCCTTAAATCATATCATTGATAACAAATTTTAATCTTGTGCAGCTCTTATAATTCCTGAAATATTTCTTTCAAATTATTTCACTTACCACATTTTTTTTTAAATTTTGTGTACATATATTTCTTGCAGTTAATAATTTTTGATATTTAAGAAGTAAAACATAACGAGACTATGCATAAGCATAAGAATATATTTGAATTAAAAAAACTGTTTTCACTTACAATTAATTGATTTATTAAAGAATGTACATATTGCTATTTTTGACACTAATTTCCAGATTCAATTTTAAAAAAAAGGAAGGAAAGATTTTTTTTAATGTTTTTTAGTTGATTTTTAGTCTGCTTTATTTTACAAAAGCGGACTAAAGTATGCCCACATGGCTTATACCCAATATTTAAAAACAAAAAGAAAACACTTTCGTTTGTTCTATATTTCTCATGAATCCATCCATAGAAAATAACATAAAATTTAAATGAACAAACTTGTATTTTCTTTTTCACATTTGGAGCTGTGAAATATTTGAGCGGGATAATTTGGTGCAGTGCTTTAAAGTGTTTCGCATGAAAATAAAATAAAATGCACGAAAATAATATCAAAGAGCGTTTGCTTAAATAATGATTCTCACTTAGTTTTCTCCAAAATCGTGAGAAATATTGTTTTAATTAGAATTCCAGAACAATGTGTGTGATATATTTTGCAAAACAAAAATGTTTTTTTACGGAAACCAATTGAGTTCTTGAGGTGGGAAAAACGATCAATCATTTTTGTATACACACACATATATGATTATCTGCAGGTGCATGTGTGTGTTTGAATGCGTATTTATCAGTATACACAAAATAAGAATAAAATTACTTTTAAAGATATTTTAGAAAAAATTACTTACAAACGTATGCTCAAAAATAAAGAAAAAAGACGTCATATTAAATAAACTGCGACCAATTATTCGAAATAAGCCGCAGCAGCTCGAGCGGAGGCTATAAGGGCCTTTTTTGGAAGAATGCAAGTCAGTGGCACTCAAATTTAGCCTGCTAAAAATCGTAAATTTTTAATTTCAAAATTAGATTCCATAATGCCTTCAGAGAACCCGGTATCATCAAATACATAATATTTGAACGGGATAATTTGGTGCAGTGCTTTAAGTGCTTCGTAAAATTTCGCATGAAAATAAAAAATTAGGAATCCATTGTGCCTTCAGAGAAACAGAAAAATCCAAAGAATTAAATGAACTGGCTGTGTTACGAAAATAACAGTCAACACAGAAAATATTCTTAGCCAAGGCTTTTGGAACAAGAGCTAGGGGCCTACCCAATCTTAGATGGGCTGACTGCCTAGTCATAGACGTCTTCATCATAAAAATGATCCATTAGAAGATCATGGCCAAAAGTAGAGAAATTCTTGAGATGGCCAGGGCCACTGAGGAAAGAAGGAAAGAGCTCTTCAGAATGAAAGTATCCTGGTTTGATCCCACCCACTCTGGAATGACAGCTTCTGCATGAATGTCTATTACTGTGGACATTTCGGAGTTTTCTAGGTTTTTTACTTGCGACCTATAAATGCGACCAACTATAACTAAAAACTCCTGGAAAGACAAAATACGAAATCAATATTGAAATGGTCTTTGGACCCCTCACAGCATTGTGTCAGCACCTTGAGTTGCTGATTCCAGTTTCAATGGGCCCTGAATAATTAGCGATTTGGTTTTTAACATGATAGTTTGTTGGTTCAACTCCCACAAGCGGTATGGATTTTGAAAGTGATTAAGAACCCACACTAAACCTTAGACTCTATTCGATCTTGCGGACACAAAAAGTGTGACAGCAGTTATTCCTTCCGAACCGGTGAAACCACCGGCAGACACGTCATCATAAAGGAGGATGGCTGATAACAATGAAAATAAATTACAGCTATCTTAAAGTAATAACGAATATTCAGATTTTTTAAGATGTAAAAGAAAATAAATGCTTACAAATAACAGTTCAGATCTGTAGTAAATTAAACGTAGTTAAAAATAAGGAATAATATTATTAACTTTGGATCTATAGCATTTTTATTTATTTATTCATGCATTAATAAAGGATATGAAAAGTAAAATATTAAGCCCTAAATTTTGATCCTAATTTTTTTAAAAAAAATTAATCTTAAGTAAAATTTACTATCATAAGCTTTTTTAAACAACCTCATATATCAGTATTTAATTTGAGATATTTAGTAGGGTTCGCTTATAAAATATATTTAATTTGAATTGAATACTCAGCATTTTTTCCACCTAAGTACAATTTATTCATATTTCTATCTTATAAATATAAGATTTTTATATATTATAGATATTTAACAAATATGCCGTAATAAATGAAACAATGTTAATCTGAAATAAATTCTTTAAAAACTTGTATAAAAAAAGAAAGATTTTTTTAAGTCACTATATGTACTTGTATCTAATTTATATTTTTAGCATTTTTTTGTTTTTACAAAATGTAATTTATTTAAATAATTTTAAAAAATCTTTCTAAAAGTGGTTTATTTACATTTTAATTTTAGATTAAATATGTTTTCTTAAATATATGAAAAATTAATAGCTCAATTTTTATTTTAAATTCTTTTTTAAGAATTTCGTTTAAAGATAAATTAATCACCCAAAAAATTTTAGGTTACTACAAGCATTTTCTATTTACATCGCATAACCTGACATATTAGTAGTAATATTATAGTTCATATTAGTCGTAATATAGTATAATAATTTTGAGTCTACATTGTGAAATTTTATTCCCCAACTAAATATTATTTATTTATAATTTTATCTTAAGTTTAATAAAAAGTAATTTAAAGCCTAAAATTGCAGCTTTTAATAATTTTAAATCTCTTCTGAAACTTTTGCTGTCTGAATTGGTGGAGATTAATCTGAGTTCTATCCATTTACTGCTGACCTAATTGAGTTTTATCCATTTACATGAAAATTAATATTGAAGAATTTTATTGATAAATTGTGTTACAGATTAAAAGATTCTGAAGTGCGTCTGATTGAACGAAGGGTCACCAGGGATTAAGAAATTCGTCTGAAGTGAAATTATCGAGAATCATGCGGACTGTTGGTGACGAAACTAACAGAATTAGTTCGATAATACTATTCAGTTTTATTTCTATATTTAGGATATTTATTTTGTTACTAAATATTTACATTCTCGTGTTTTAAGCAGAGATTCATGAAAATTAATCCTAAAAATAATATTCTAAAATCATAATTTGTTGATTGTTTTAAATTGAACTATTTTTAAGCGAAATTAATTATTCAAAGCTGTAAATCTTTGCATATGTGTATATTCCATTTGATATAACTTGTATTATTTGCTAGTGTTATAAAGTATATTTAATTTCAAATAAAATTATTTTATTTTTGTCATAATTTTCTAAATGCATGCAAATTTTTTAAGCATTAAAAAGAACTACTAGGACTCTCTTATTATCACGAGACCTTTTGTGACTATTTTGAATATCGCCCCTTCTATAGTTTTAAAGGTAAGAGCATCATCTGTCATTATTAAGAATCAATTAAAAGAATTCGTTTTTCCGTGGTCCTTAAAATATTTTTTCTGTAAATATTAAAATATTTATTAATGAAGTGCCATTGAAAGCTTTTAATTAATTTATCCTGAATTAATTAAACACTTTTTTTGGCACTTCAGAATTCTTTCCCTATGCAGTTTTAAGGGATTAATTCATGATAATAAAAGAATTATTTTTATAGTTATGTAAAAATAATTCTTTTATCATCATCCTTTTTGTGTCCTTCAAAATAACTTTTTATACAAATTTTAAAATGTAAATAAAAAAATTTTTAATAAAATGCATGAACGAAAAAAATCTTTTTTTTTTTTTTTATGATTCTCAAAATTGATTTCATGCAGTTTTAAATATAAATAATGAGAATAATATTTATTTAATATTTTATTTATTAGAAAGTCATATCGGATAATTATTCAATTCCTTAACACGATTTAACTAAAAAAAATTAATGTTTTTATGGCACTTAAAATCATTTTAATGAAATTTTAACGCATAAATGAGTCATTTATCATCATGAAACGATGATGAAAACTGTTTTCTTTACAGGTTTCGAAATTGTTTTGATGCGATGTCAATGAAGCCCGATGATTTATTACCTGTTTAATTTTATTTATTTAATTTTTTATTTATTAGACGAATTCAAAATTTTCTGATGCAGTTTTGAAATATAAGCGATTCACAATCTACGTCTGATTTGCACACACAATCTACATCTACACATAAAGGCTGAAAATTGCATTAATTTAAAAAAAAAATTTACAATTGTAGATGTATAAATTAAAAAAAATGCAACAGTAACAAAAAATAAATAAGATTGTTTTTAAAATATATATTTAAAAATAGCGCCCTACCTTGGGACACGGCAGCAGCTAAATATCCTAGGGTGATGAGGGCTAAGAAGCGGACGGTCATGACGCACACATGGGGCATCTCTCTTCAGAGAGGAGGCTTCATCTTTCCGTCCAAATCCTCTTCACGGCCCTTGGCGACAGAACTTGGCGACCATCAGCATCACTCCTGCTGCTTCGCGTAGATGGAGGAAATACGCGTGTCATAGGAGACACGGCGGGCGATGCTCATTTGCATATGAATGGTAAAATATTGGGTTGTTCGGAAAGTCATTTCGATATTATAATATAATATATTAAATAAAAATAAAATAAAGTATAGTGCTTTGCATACCACATTGCATATTGTCCATTCTAATCCAATAGCTTTAACCATCTTTCTGGTAGTAGCACGATTTCACACTCATAAAGTGGTTGGTTTTTACTAGCAAAAAGCTGATCCAAGTGGGAAATCACTTTCCAAACAATCCAATAAAATGATAGAAGAAATATGTCTGCTATTTTTTTTAAAAAATTAATTGGATGCGTATAAAATAGTTGCGTATTTCTTATGCGAAAAATCATATTATGTTTCAGTTGTTTATATAAATTATTAAAAAACTTATAAAAAAAAAGTAAAAAATGCGCATTTATATCACTTCCAAAATTTTTCCCAATTTGAAATTAATCAACCAAATATTTCCTGAGTCTTATATTTTCACAAAATCTGTTCATAAAAATAATGAGAGAGTGGAGTTAAATTTTTACTAAAAGTTTTCAACTGATGAAATGGCGATGAGAAAAACAATATTTAAAAATGAAAATCAATTATAAGAAATAAATCTTTTAGACGAAAACACACCCGTTTGTTTCAAATAGCAAAAGAAATGTACAGTTTGAAGTAGAAAAAGTCATTTATTTTATGGACGAAGCTAATTTACTTCATTCTAGGTGAAAATATTAAAAAAAAATACAAAGACTGCATTAATTAAGGCAAACTTTCAATTCATTAAAAATTATCTTTTTAGAAATCATGCAATGTGGTGCATTTAAAGTTAAAATCTTATACGCTAGATTACTACGATATTCGATTAAGTTAGGATGCTATATTTGGCTGTTATAAAATTTGGAGAGCCCCCCTTTTTTCATGAAAGCTTCTCTCATTAAATGCTTCTATTGTGAATAAAAAGTTGTTTTAATTTTTAATGAAATTATTCTTGGGTAACTTTTATGCTAAAACGCTTATTACTTTTTTACCGAGAGTTTGGAAACGACAATAAACATAAAAATTATAAATTTTGTTTTTATGAATCTTTTAGAGAACTCCTCGATTAGAAGAGATCGTGCTTTCTAGTACTTCATTTATTTCATTATTTTTAGCAATGATTATTTTGTATTATATGTAAATATTTGTAATCTCTTAAATATTTTAACCTTATTAAAATTAAATTTGTATTGTTAAAAAATGTTTAAATAGTAAAAATAAACAAAAAATCCGAAAGTTTTATTCATAATTTGAAATATCAAATAAAAAAAGCATCAAGAATCAACTTTATAAATTTGGAGACTTTAACAAGGATACCTCTTGTGTTTATTGACCTTTTAAATCAAATGCCCAATGCTGAACGAGTTGAATATAAAAGTTATAACTATTTCTAACTTTAAGCACACACATTAATAAACATTATTTAAGCATTAATAAACTTTAATAATTTAAACATTAGTTAAATTAAGTTTCAAACATTATGAAATGCTACATTTAAAATTAAAATGCATGAGAATATTTATTCATAATTTGAAAGATTTGGGAAAAACAGATCATTTAAGATTGGATTTACGAATCTCAAATTGTTTATAGGAGTCACAGATTTAAAAAGGTCTTCTTCTTAATATTTTAATTAAATAGTTATTTTTAAAAAGCTAAATATTAAAACATTTTATAAATCTACTTAATATAATTTAAAATTATATTTTTAATGCTAAATATTTAACTTTAACGTTATTAAGGTTAAACATAAAATTCACAACATTTCAATTTTCCTTTTTTATTTTAATTAGAAATTTGCAAGAGTCGAATAAAGAAAATTAATAAAATTACACCTTGAGAATCTCAAATTGCTTACCTAATACGTGGATTTGAACATCACATTTTTACTAAAACATTTATTAAATAACGAACGTTAAAAATGTAAATATTAAAATGAAGCATGTTGAACGTTATTTAGCAGGATTAAATAACTTTAGTACTTTGCATTTAGTGTTAAATATTGCGATTAATCTCAACGTTATGAAGGTTAAATATTTAAAATAAAATTAAAAAAGCATATTTATTCTTAACTGATATTAAGTTTCCAATGTAGGAATCTTTTACATAATTTGCGAGCGTGAATCCCAATTTTTTTTTCTCATTTATTTATTCAAACGTGTGGGGATGACTTCATTCAACTTCCGAAGTGTTCAATATTCTTAGAGTGAACACAGATGCCATGTGTTTCCCGGTCTTAAATTCGTTCATTAAATTTAAATTTCAAACATTTCATACGATTTCTCCAAAGCCAATTTAAAGGAAAATTATTTTAAATTGTCGCAAAATGTCCTTGATCGTAATTGAAGGAATTTCTGTGAAAGTTGTTTTCATTTTTGTTTGTCATTTCTCTTATTGTACTTTTCATGACACAAATAATCCGTTTCTTTGACTCTTTTTCGTCGATCTTTCTGAGTCCCTTGAGGGTGTTGCACAGAGGAATATCCGAATGAGGATGCAATTATAAATATATTTATATTATATCCGAGCAAGCAGGTATACACACACACAATTAGTTCTCTCTTGTGTAAAAAAATATTAACCTACAATCGAAGACCGAAGCACTGATTGGCGCGCCTTTGGTATGTCACCTGGGTGGCCAGAATGGTCAGGGCATCCTACCGCAAAGTCCGATTCACTCATTACGACGATGCCATGTAAAGTAGAACTTCATTGCAATGTCTTCCATGTGAAATGATACCTGTGGGGAACCAAGTCAAGTCTGCTTGGCCCTGATTCTTCATTACGATGACCCATCCACTCCCTGAAAGGACGATAGCCTGTCCATTGAATGCCCTACTACAGAAAGTTGGCAACACTTCTGCTGCTTATGCGAAAAGAAAGGGGTGCAATGGCTTAAAAATGAGTTGTTTAGACACTTGAAATAAATAAATATTTGTTGGGATTGAAGTCGATCCAAACGCCACGATGTAAAGAGTTTGTCCATCCCATCTCTGGAGCGATGTGCAAAAGGATGAGGGCGTTGATGGTATTGACAGCTCTTACAGGTCCCATACACCAGCACCTCGCGCGTGCTTATTTGTCAGCTCCACGTCTCCCCAGACGACACACCGTAATCAGCTCGCTTTAGATGCGCACGCGCACTCTTGCCCTGCGTCATCACTGAGTGGAGCACTCAAGGAAAGCGTTACTCCCCTGTGAGCGGTGCAAAATATCGCAACAGGAAAGGCAATTATTAAACAAAAATAAATGTCCTCAGCCCACGACCAGGGGTCCGAGAAAGCATTTATTTGCAATGACGACCGAGGATATACATTTTCAATAACTTTGAATCATATGATATTATTAAAGGTATTTTTACAAACATTTTCCACCCATTTTTTTTTTACAATTATATTGCAACGTTTTGGTTCCGTACATAAGATTAATTAATTATTTAATTCATTAAAAGCATTACAACACTGTTGCCAGGCTTTTAAATAATCATAGCGTAAGTTGCCTTTTAGAACTCAATGTTGGGCACAGTTCCTCTATGCGAGCGGTCCCGGGTTCGATCTCAGCCACTGATACTGCTCTATTGCCTTCTGTTTGCTCGTTTGTCGGTGAACTTGCTCGGAGTTTCCAGGGCTTATTATCCGAGAAAATATTCCGAGCAAAGCAATTACGTGGTAAGAATTCAAATGATTTGCAACAGATTTAGGCAACGTTTATATTCATCATAAAATTTTATTTTCCTTTACGGTCACTTTTGAATGGATTTGTTTATTAAATAACGACTTTTTCGGAGATTGGGCAACTTTTCATTTTGAAAAGGAAAACTAAAATACAATCCTATTTGTATAAAGATTAAACATTTATTTCAAATTGAATCGCATAAAATCAAAATACCAAGGAAATTTCAATTATTTAAAAATCCAGTCTAGAGTTTTTGTGTCAGAATCCCTAAATTCATGAGTAGTTCTGAAACCATTTTATGAAATAACAGAATATATAATGTCTGATATAAGATGATGAGTAAAATTCTTTTTCTATTATCAGATAGTAAAGAAATAACATATATCCTTAAGCAAAATTAGTACAATTATGTATATATAAAGAGAACCGTAAGCAATCAACAAATTAGATTAAAAGGCCTATTTGGATCTACATTTTAAAAGATTTTATAACATAAATAAAGAATAGATCCTATTTTTTAACGATCGATAGGGCCGTTAATCATGCGATCTGAGAAACTCACACAAGCGTTAGGATCAAAACATTTTCACCAACAAGAGGAATGGAATTGTTGTCGAATAAGAAACTTTCGCCAACCAGCCACCTCCTTTTCTATGGCAACCCTGCCCAATTAACACTTGCGTTTCTTCACAGATGAGTTGTTTCTGCTTCTTTACAATGCGATCCATGTATGCAAAGGAGGGGAGGAGAAATTCAAACACAATTTAATTTTCTTTCTTTCGAAAGGCTGATTTTTTTCTGCGAGATGAACTGAAAATGATCGCTTACTTGGATTTTCAAGCGAGCAATTTTTATTTTATGATCTCAACTTGCATTGTTATAACTAAATTATTTGTGTTTCGTTTACCTTAAGCAATCAACATTCCAAATTATATTTAGGAAAATATGTGATTCCTTAAATATTTTTTGTTTAAATATTCCACATATATAAATAACTTTAAATATTCCACAAATAAAATAAATCTTTTCTAAAAAAACCAACAATTAACTTATTTTGCGATAGCAATGTTTAGAGTAAAATGATAGATAATTTTAACTCCTGGTGCTTATATGTTCTTATGTTAGAACACACTAGATGTATCGATTAACAGCCTTTGACCAATCGGTATATTTACATGGATCCCTGCGATCTATTGATTTGAGACCTGTTTCCAGAGCGAACAGTGAAAAGCTGGATTCCAGGCACTTTCTTTATTCTTCCCTGTCAAGTTGACAGCACTCTGGCCGCCCTAAAAGAAAGTCGGATACTTGGAACATCCATCCTTCGGAAGTGCAAAATGAGCGCTCCAGGGTCGCGCAAAATCCATGAGAGCAACATTCATCCGTCCTCTGATCGTTTCCGCTCTGAAGACCTCCCAACACTCTGCCTCGGAGTCGGATGTTTAGAAATGCATTTTTAACTGCACGAAAGAATGACCGATGGTTGCTGATCCATCCACTACAAAGCAAAACTTTTATAAGCCTGTTTGTTAACGCCGAGGCTGTTGAGAATTTCTTCTCATTTATGATCAGAGAATGCATTTGTACCGAAAAATGTCGCTCGATATCTCGAGTGGGCGGGAACAACTGCTGCCGGAAGTCAAGCTATTGCTGTGCAGTGGTCCTGTTTCCGCACTGCAAGGGAGAAAACTCCGAACTCCCATTTAGGCAAGCAAAAAGCATCCTTATTGTGGTGGGGACTTCCTTGAACGGGATCCCCCCGATAAGCTCATTAAAAATAAGCACATTATTTGTCATCCCAATCGAATGCTTTTGTTCCTTCTCACAATTCAACTTGCTTAAGAAGTAAAAAAATGAAGAATGCATCTCAGTGAATATTAGAAAATTTATTTCCGCTAATATAGAAGTTTATGTAAGATTGCTGTGGACTCTCTTCGGCTGCCACTGTGCAATTATTTCTGCGTGCAGATCTGCTGAGGTCGGCCGCTTCCTGCGCCCCCCCCCCTCACTCACAGCGCGTGGGACAGCAAAATTATCAAAAGAAGGAGATTTAAAACTCCAGGAGGATTGTTGCCACTGTGAAAAACATAATACTCGTATGTATATTTTTAACTCTGCGTGATTATTTGCTAATTTACTGCATTTTATGTTGTCTTCATTTTGTTGAAACTTAATAAACTATGAATTGAAAGTAAATATCTCTGTGAGTAAAGGTAGCGTCATTTTCATAAAATGAAACCCATTTTTTCTGATTTTATTTTTTTTCGATAAATGTATTAAGCCTAATACAATTCGTTCTGGTTGCAAGAGTGTGGGAGGGAGGGAAAAATACTTTTCTAAAAAATATACTGAATTGGTAGAATGCAGTTTTTTAACAGCCATAAATAGCAAGTTTTATAAGTAAAAAGTTTTGACTGAAAATGAAAAGTCATGCGATAAGAGATATACTTGTGAAAAACAAAATTACTTTTTTTATCTATAAATTTCTTATAAGTTTTTGAATTTCATCTAAAAAGTTAAAACTCGCAACAGAAGCGAAAACAGGCCTAACTGTGATTTTGATCAGTAAAAAGGCAGCAAATCATTTTTAAAAAATTAGATTTTTACTTGTAACATTACTCAAAAGCAATGCTGGAAAATGCTGTACACCATGAAACAATTTTTAGTATGAGGACAAAAATGGCTGTGGAAGACATTTGACTTACCTAATGAAGTGTTGATTGGGTATATTTTTGAGGTCAATTCAAGTTCTTTGAAAACCTAATTCTAGCCTTTTGGCCGGGTAAGTATGCTTACGTTGTCGTAGGCTCTTTGGAGCATAAATAGCTACTACTTATGGTAGCTTCTTCGGAGCATAAGGTTCCTCGTTCGATCCCAGAAACTGCTAAACAATTTGAGACTGTCAGGGTGGGAGCTTGGGAATTTTACGGATTTCTTTTCTTGCAACAAGTCTCACTATGGAAGAAAAGTCCTTTACGAGGCAAATGAAGAGATGTTCTTCACTTCACCGAGTCAAATCGGTTTCTTGGAAGTTATTTTTAAAAACAAGATAATGTCCCCACTTCGAAATACCAAGAGTAATGGATGAGGTGAATGAAAAAGTTATCTACTCTTATGAAAAAACATTTGAAAGATATAATTTCAAAGATTTTTCAATACTAATAAATAAGATATGATCTCTTATTTACTAGAACTGAGGAAATGACTGAACTATTTTATTTAAAATCAAACATTTAGAATAAACTTTTGAAGACATGTTTTGCATTTAACTTTGGATAGACAGTCCAGTACGTAGTGTCAAAATGTCGAAAATTATTTCCTCAAAGATAAATTGAGATACTTGAAAAATATTCTATTTACCCCCAATTTACTCCACAAAAATATTAGTAATGTTCTAATCAATTTTTTTAACTTTGATTTTGCTTTTCAGTCAATAAGATAGTTTATTTTTTCATATGATAGAATGTTGTAGTAAACTATTATTTCTCTCATCTGTCCTAGAGTGCAGTTTTACTCACCTTCCTGAGTGTTATTTTAGGGTACTAAAAGTTTTGATTTTTAATCATATTTATTCGAATTCAACAACAGATAAAAAAAAACTCCTGTCATCTAGTCACTTGCATTTCTTAACATCGTATAGACATTAAAGAACATTTTCCAATAAGATAATTCTTTGTTGCATACAAAAATGCAAGTGTGAAATCAAGAAGCAATACGACACTCAAATTGAAAAAATATGCCAGTATTTTACGGGTCACACTTCAGATATACTTCAATTGATTATTTGTGAAAATGTTTACGAATTGTTTAATAATCATTTTCAAAACGTGTGATCCAGATCTTCAATAAACAAAAAATATTTATGATATCGCTTCTTAGAATTATATTTTGCATTCGGATTGAAGATGACGTTACAAAATTTCATATCATGCTCTCATTTGTGAAATTCTTTGCACTCAGAGCCTGACTAAGGAGGGGGCATAGCAGGGAGTTACTCTGGGCCCCATATCAGAGGGGGTCCTAAATCAAATTCTATTACTGTATTATTTATAATCCCTCTTTGCTGCATTAAATTTCTAATTATGTCTGTTTTTCTTGATTTATTGCTATTGTGAAGCAAAGAAGTGTTTGCTGTGGGCCCCAATCAGGCAAATAGGGTCCTGTCTGTAATAAATTATTCATTTAATCAACGAATTGGGCCAAAAACTCTTGTAAGTAAAATTATGGCCACTATCTAGCAATGATTCATGTGTAGATTTCACCTCATCTTAACTGTTTTTTGAGAACACTGAACTGGAACACTTTGTAGCTAAGCTAAGCCAATTCTTAGCCTACCACATAAATGCAAAACATTTTTCTTTGGGAATGAAACAGTTTTGAAATTTGGTATTCATCGAAAGAAATTTTGAGCACAAACTATTCCTTTATAAAACCCAGTGATCCTGAATTTTAAGAGAAACTAACGATTTTTTAGATTTCTTTAAAAAATTAAAGAACTCCTGTCATGATTGTTTGAACGAAAATTATATACAGGTAATAGTGATCTGAAAAAAATGACAGTTCTTTCTGATTTTCAAATGTAAGTAATTGATTAATTAATTTAGCTCATGGAAAAAACAAATCTTGCTCAATGATAAAAGGAACACATTTTTAAACTAATAATCATTGTATTCAGTTTTAGATTATTTCCCAAATGTTCCCTTGGTTGTCTTTATTATTTTGATGCCTGATTTCATAATAGCTAAAAGCTATGGTATGAGTTCTGAAATAACCTGTGCTCTCGGTTGGGTATTTTAAAATTGACTGTATTAACATGTCGTAAAGGAAGAAACTCAAAATCATGTATGCACTGTAAACATTCCTCTGACAGGAAGGACTCTTCGAAAACCGTGAAACTGCATATCACATTTCTGTACTGATTCTAATATACAACAAATTTAACCAATTATACTTATGCGGTGAGATTCATAACTGAAGGCATCACATTAAGTGAAATCCCTCCTAACGATGTCAACACAAGCTTCTTTCTACACATCACAGGGCATTAGAGGCAGGAATCAATATTTAACATAGATAAGTCAAACTTAGTAGTTTCTGATTCTGAGAAAGAAAATGGAGACAATACTTTTGAAATTCCAAGTTATTTAAGTAAGAAAAGGGAATTTATATATACATATATATCCTCTCTGATATTGGTTTCATTTTTGTGTTCTGAAAGAAACACGAGCTTAGCACCTAGCTATTATGAAGCAATAAAAAGTGCTTTAGAGTTTTCCACCTAAAATAAGCTTCTAAGTTATGCTGAACATTAACCCTAAATTATTCATTTTTTTTGGGTTACTATATTATTGCTGCATGATTTTTTTAGCTATATTGCTGGCAGCTAAGCCTTCTCAACCATGGCAACCGCATCATGGTTTTGAGCTCTGTTAAGTGGACATTCCATGCCATACTAGCGGAAGAAAAATTGGATATTACTGGGATTGTCCTCGCAACAAGACGGTCGTCGGGAAAAGAGACCCTTGTCTCCTCGCTTCCATTTAACCATCCATGGCTCCAGTAGAAGTGACCAGGGCTTACAAAATGAAATCATCAGATTTTACAGGGAATTGAAAACACGCTGTTCATGAAATTCCCAGAAGGTTTCTCTGTTTTAAATATTGATTCCGGAAGATTTGCTTCTTTACATCCTTAAAGGAGTAAACATTTCTTCCTTCTGCCTTTTCGTAAAAAAATTATCGAAAATTTTATTTCAATTAGTAATTTAAAATTTCACAGATTGCTATTGAATCAGAATTCTTTAGTAATAATTTGGTTCATAAGAAACTTGATGTTAATCAATGGGAAGCAATTATTTTTATGTCTAAGAATTTACAGTCATTCTTAAGTGCAGAAAATTATAGGGGGAGATGCTGTTGTCTTTCGTTTGAGGTCTTTCTGGCGAAATCTCTTTACTTGCAATGAATGAGACATTCATGGAAGGAGGCTGCTGAACAGAAAGGGCTTACTATATTATTTCAAGTTAGCAGAATCGGTGAAATAGATTGGCACACATCGGTCCATAATGCACGTTATGGAGAAAGATGTACGATGAGAAATAGAAAAAAATATAGGAACTAAAAATAAAGGTTTGGACAAAATTTAAATATCTCCCTCCAATATTACGCAGAGTTCCAAAAGGTAAGAAAATGCACAAAAATAGTTAACTTTCAACTCCATCTTTATAATTACAGAGTAAATTTTAGACATCAAGAACCATCTTTTTTTTTCTCCGGAGGGCCTGGAGTGGAACTCCTGCCTCCTGTCGGTGTTTTTATAAATTAACAAAGGAATAACGTTTTGGTGTATTGAGTTTTTGCTCTTTTTTTAAATTTATTTTTGATTGAAAAGAGAAAGAAAGAGAATTTAAAAGAAAAAATTCGTTAACAATAATTCATATTTCTGAGAATTTTTTTTTCTTATTAGTCCCTCTCTTTTCATGATTTTATCTTGAATTTTGTTTCGTTACATAGTTTATTTTTTCTTTGCATTTAAAGTTTTTCATTTATTTAATTAGTTTTTACTGTGAGTTTTTTAGTATGGATTTGGACCTTTTCTGTCTATGTGGTCGTGTATGTCGTATTGTGAGAGATTTGATATTTCTCCATTTAAGTCGTAGTTTAAATTCTCATAAAAATTTGTTTGATTGTTTTGTCATGTGTGCTATTAGTTTGTAGAATTCAGTTTCGTTTCAAATTTGTCTTCTGATATACCATGGAGTGTTTATAATAATTCTGGGGATAGTAATTTTTGTGTTTCCAATTTTTGAAAATTACTCTTAGGGTATCAGCTTTCCATCCGGAAGGATGGGGTTCGATTCCGAATGCCGCCAAAGAACCACCGAGTACATGCGATATATGTGCTCGTTGAATTTGTGTAATCGAAAACCTTTTGGTCGGTCGCTGAGCATCACCAGGTTTTCTTTCCCTCCAGATTAATGTTCAAATTGAGGGAGGGGATCCTCTGGTGGTGTCATCTATCGGAGGAATTTAGAGCAAAACTGTACTTTCACCTCCATCGTGTTTTGGTTAAGCGAAAGGCGCACCCTACTGTCATAAAATCCCTGAGCCAACGGTAGAGCGAGCCTCGCTTGTCCAAGTGTCATAAGTAACTACAATAAAAAATCACTTTTTGCAGCTGATTCGAAAATTGCCGTGCCATACATTAGAATCGGTCTGAGGATGAGTTTTTTTTATTTCTGTTGTTTAATTTTGAATATTTTTAAAGAAGTGGGTATAGTTATTTTTTTTATTGTCTGAAATTTGGATTTTACTTTGTCATTGGGGGAGGGGCCCATGCTGTCCAGGGTTACTCCTAAGCATTCCACTCTTGCCATTTTATTTTTTTGATCAAGGAAAATTATTTCATTTAAAAATTTATCGGGATAGGAAAATATGGTAGCTCGAGTTTTTTCAACATTTAAAGAAAGTTTACATGTAGTGAACCATTTTAGAATTAAATTTTTGTAATTGTTCAATAATAGAGTTGTTTAATGGACCTATTCCAACTATAGCTGAATCATCTGCAAAGATTTTATTTAGTTTTGTTTTTGGGATATCATTCACATAGAGTAGGCATAGAATTATGCCTCCACTTAGGATATTTTTGGAAGTGGATTTTTCCTTTTCTTGTTCCGCTATAAAATTTCTATCATTAAGATATAATTTTATTAGTTCTACTAAACAGATTGAAAGTTTAATACTAATCAGCTTGTAAATGAAGCCTGGATCGAAAGCTTTTGCTGCTTGGCCATGAATGAATCCATGTATTCTGTGATTCTTAATAATTGATGTATGCTTTGTCCTGAAACGGAATGGCTCGTTTATGATAATTTTGTTTGTGTCTAGGAATACTTTAATTTGAATTAAAATTTATTCTTCAGTAATCTTGCTTATAGTAGATAAAAAGTTAATGACACAATAGTTTTTCTGGGTTATTAGGATTTTTTCCTGGTTCAGAAATGGTCTTATAATTGCTGTTTTTCGGCTTTGGGGGAAGTAATATAATTTTAATATACCGTTTATAATCATTTTTAAATTCATTTGTGTTTCGGAGTTTTAATTATTTTATTCGTTCTATTGTCTTGTTCCGGATCGTTTTTAAATGCTTTCAATGACGTCGCTTGGACTCTTCATAGCACCATTCTTACGATCTGGAATATTTCCATAGGCAACAATCCACTTTTCAGAAAAGAATTGGCACTCATGGAGGTGGCTTCATTTTGTGTTCGGATTTACAACGCATAACAAATTGATAAAATACTTAATCATTCTCAATGAAAATAATAAGTTTCAAATTTACTTTTTTATGATGTAGAAACGGCTTACAAATCTTAGGATTATATCGATTCGAAATCGGTAATCATAGATATTCACCCTTTTATTCCGAGCCAATAAATTTACTTCGTAAAAAAATTTAAACATCCGCATTTCGATTCTACATTAAAATTTCTGCCTATAAACGATAACTGAAATCTCACTTTTAATTCCAGTGATAACTTTTGTTTCTTTCAATGTATGATAGAATGAACTTCGTACACTGCTTATTATGAATGGTGCAAAAATTCTAAACTTGCAATGAGCAATTACAAACTCTTCCAATCTAATGAATTATTGCCACAATATCTGTATCATAATTTAAATGTTTAATATACTTTGAAGCGTAAATCTTTTTTGTTGGTCGTTTTAAAAAGTTTCGAGACTGACAAAAAAATTTAAATTTTTTAACATTATCTTTCATAAATAATATTTAATCTATTATTACATTCCTTGTATTTGTCTAGATCTACCAGAAAAATTTTGAAAAATGTAATTTCTAAAATGTCATTTTGCTACAACAGAGCAAGATGATAGATTTTAAAAAATTAACAGTATATATGAAAGAAATTTTTTGTTATTTAATAACACAGATTTTCGTTTTTTAATTAAACTTATTCATTAATTATAATCTTCAAACTTCAATTTACATTAAATTTGTGCTCATAAATATTGATATTAAATATTTAAGCTTTCTTTAAATTTTTCTTAATTTACAATATTTCATATTATATAAGAAATTGAAATTCACTTTGATTTTACATTATATAGTAGGGTTAAACTATTTTTATATTTTAACTTCTAAAACATTGAAAGCGTTTCTTATAAAAATTTATCTACCATTACTTTGTAATAAACATTTTTAGCAATTATATAAATAAAAAAAATCGTACGTTGTCAATATTTGATTGATAAAACAATATTTTCAAATTTTGTTAAAGACAGATTTGTTTAAATTTTATTTTGCTTTTCCTCCTACAGGTTATTCCGTGTCAGTATTTTCTTTGACTTGAATAGAATTAATATTTGCTTTGAATACAAATTCTGTGTCAAAACATAATTGCTTATATTTATTAAAAGAAGGTGATCCCAAATTATTCTTTCTCATCCCAATACTATTCTCCTAATTCAAAACAATGATATACAAAAAAAGTTAGCGTTTTATTTCTGTGCAGATGATACAGCAATTTTAGTTAGGAGTGACTTTCATTAAATGACTCTTTGATCTCAAAATACATGCCAAAACTTGATACCTGTCTAATGGAATAGGAATTGAAAGTGAAGGCAAATAAAAATTAAAAACATTACTCTTCAAAGAAAATATATAAAAACTTTTTGTTGTTAAATAGCAAAAACTGGAGCAAGGAAGTCAAATAAGTTGGTATTACACTTTATGGAAGGGAAACTTTCCTACTGAAATGAAGAGGAAATTTAATTGTGAACTAAAAAATTCATTTATTCCTTAATATGTGGTAAATTGAATGCCATTAATAAACTGCTCATCTATTAAACGTACTGATAACTACACACGTGTAGCTCAGCGATAAGTATCCAAAAACTGTAGAATCCAATAATAATTGCACATCCCACTTTTTTATCTGAGAAATTCTCAAATATTGCATGCCCCCCCTCGATATTACGACATGGAGTTGAGCATCTATAAAAATATTCTGCAGTCCAGAACTCAGCATAACTCCCCAAGGTAAGCGCGGAAATCCCGCCTGTGTCCAACCTAAAACATACAACAGGAAATCTAGTTTTTTTTCAAGTTGAAACTATCGGCAATGACATCTGAAGTTCAATTATCTGGTTTCAGAATTAGATCCGAAATGTATGGAAAACATTTAGGACAGATGTTAAAAAATAAACTTTTGAATCGATTAAAAAAAAGCCAAATTGTTCTAATAAAGAGACTAATTAACATTATTTTTCTATTACCCATGTTAATTAATACGTTTGCTAAGTAACCCAATTGAAGTATTGCATTGCAAAATGTGAAACCAAGCCAAATGTTGCGAAAATTACGTTCAGCTGGTACAACTGATATTTCAGAAACAACAGATTGTGGCTTGAATATAATTACCAGGAACTATTAAAAATATATTATTAGTGAGTGAAGAAGATATTTCAAAACTTGTCCACAGTGGCAGCTAAGATCAATGATATAAATCTGTTAGCTGCGCTTAAAATTACAGAAGCAACTGTCCAAGTAAGCAAATCAGCACACGATAAACTGCTAGACAGAATTCAGTATTTGGGACAACAAATGCGATGTTTAGTTGTAGTTAACATCAGCTCCACAGCGAACTACCGTACCTCAAGTCCACGCTCACGTACTCGATCGAAAGCTTGCTATAAAGCTAATAGAAAATATTGTTATTTCCATGTTTAATTAAGAAATAAATGCAAGCCAAAGAAATGGCAAGCACTCTACCACACAAAGGAAGAAAAAAATAAATGAAAAAGTAAATGTGGCAGTAGAGGTGGCGACGACATCTGCAAACGTGAAGGAATGTCGCAAATTTCATCTATTTGTAAAAGATCCACTTTGACATTATTGTTGATAGTTCTGACATCACTAACAGATAAAACTTTTTTCCCATTAGACAGAAAGTGAAGCGTACGAAATTCCTAATCTGGATTTGGTTTTACGTAGACTTTTCATTTATAAAAGCAAAAGTAGCAAAAAGAATATTAGAAGCTGATTTTTTGGACAAATCAGGCTTACTAATTGATCTTAAAAGTCGTCAAATGTTTGATTACGAAACTAAGTTTCGGATCAAAGGTAACGTTCCTTCAGTTTCTTTAAACAGTAATATAAGCACATTAAATAAGTCCAATAGTCAAATCTGTTTTTATATATCCTCCTACACTTCAGCTGAATCAAATTCAAACAGCCTGATGTCCTGCGCTATACCTTCCCAAATTGACTCAAAACGCCTAAGGATGTAATTTGTATTTCAAACGTCCATTACATAGAGTAATGAAAAAGGATTATTATAGCATCCGATGTGCTGCCATAGGTCTTATTTTCTTGTCTTCTGTTGGCATTTCATTATTTAGAAGCTCTTAGTTTTATTATTTCTTGCTTTATTGTAGAAGTTTCTACTCAATGTTGCTGGGTGTTCATTGAAAGGTTTCATTTTGAGGTCTCTGAAATGGAGTTATTGCGGAAAAACCAACGAAAGTTTTTTAAAAAATACGCAGATGTTTATTTTGGCAGGCACGCATCTCAGAACTGCTAATATTAACCCAATCAGCTGAAGTATATGTAAGAATAGATCTTACAGTGCAATTGTAAATTAATTTTATATTAAATTTTGAATATCTTCCAAGAAAGCGATAAACTTTGAGGAATGTTGCTTTGTAGTTTATATATATATATATATATATATATATATATATATATATATATATATATATATATATATATATATATATATATATATATATATATATATATATATATATATATATATATATATATATATATATATATATATATATATATATAAGTGAATTTATTATTAATTATAACGTCAAAATTGCTAGCACTATTGACAATGAATGAGAACTTCTTTATTAAATAGGATGATATTATAGGTAATTCTTCCTTTTTTCTTTTTAACAATAAGTAATTGAGATTTTTTTGTATTGACTTCTACCCTCCAGTTTTTACACTAATTTTTAATATTTTCCCTTTTATTTTGCAGTTTATGGAGAGCAAATTTTGATTTTATAATAATGTTATCAGCTTAAGGTCCCGTAATGGAGTTTGGATCATTTCTGTCAGTAGTGTAGAGGAGGTAAAGAACAAGGGGTACACCTGTATGGATGTTTCTTCCTAAAGAGTAGTCATTTTTGTAAATAAGTTCTTCTTTCAAGGTAGGATGTAAAATAATGGCGATAGGAAAATGTCGCCTATTTCAATGAAAAGTAAGGCTCCAGATGTAAACCTTGAACAATAAATTCTGAGTAATTGTTTAGTGGTGTAACCATGTTGTTCAGGAGGAAGAATATGTAGAAATAGCTTGAGAATAATTTTTCCGGACGATAATTGTCAGGAATAACAACATCTTTATTTGGTTTTTGGAAATATTTTTTATGCTAGTTCTTATTTTATCAATACCAGTAGGTATTCTTTTATTTAATTTTTGGATGATATGGAGAATTTCGTTAATGTTAGCACTTTCATTGTTATTAAGAGGAGGATTTTCTTGAAAGAATTTTCTCTGCGTACGTCCAATATCTTCAGAATCTACATTGCAAGCATGAATATTTTCAGTGAATTGGCTCTCCGTTGAGTCTGCAAAAACTTTTTCTTTATTTGAATAAACAAGGCCAGAAAGCCCATGTAGAGGTCAATTTAAGGTAACATTTTTCATTAGAGTTCTGGTCATTTCCCCCCTATAGAATTACCTTGAAAGTTATTCATTTTATCTTCCCAATTTTTGCGGTCATTTTCAATTCATTTCTTTTTGATGATTGGATTAAGTCTATTTACTTCTCTTTTGATATTTGGATCTCTGAACCTTTGAAATATTTCTTTTATTATCATGATTACCAGTGGTATAAGCATCAGCTTCAAGAAAGTCATGAAAAAGTTTCCGATCAGTGATTTAATACTCTTATTTGTGGATTTTCCAATAACTGAGAATATTGGGAGGAAATCAAAAAGAAGTTTATTTTATACTTCATCAACTTGATTTCAGGTTAGTATTAGTTAAGAAAAAGTCAAGAATATCTTGACTGTGATCAAATAAGGTTGAAACATAAGTTGGTTTATTTGGAAAAAAAATTTGGAGCTAATGCTTATTTATGAGTTTAATAAGTATTTTTGCATTATTATCATCTCTGGCACACCCCCAGACTATGTTTTTAGCGTTTATATCTCCTCCAACAAGAGTAGTAAGTTTGGGGGAAAAGATCCTTAGTAAGTTTATCAAATGGTTTAAGGTTTGGAGAACAATACAGCTCGTTTATTCTAAGTGCTGGAAAATCATTTCTTGTTAACATAATTGTAGTTTCTTCATTATCTTCAGCTTTTCTGGTACTAATTGGTGACGTTTGAAGAGTTCTTTTGGCAGCAGTTCCAATTTTTGGTCTAGGAAAACGATCAGTTCTCTAAGTGATGTAGTTAAGTATATTAATTTTGGTAGAACCATTTGCATATGTTTCACAGATAATGGCAATATCAACATCCTATTCAATAAAAAAATTATTAAATTCATGAATTTTATTACAAATGTTATTAGCATTCCAACCAATAATAATCAATGGTTGAATAGAGAAGTTTATATTGATCATTATTTGATTTTGTGAGTCCTTGGAAGTTTGCAGGAGTTGCAATTTTTATTTGTTTTGCTAAGTTAAGCAGATCTGTATTTTCAAGGTATTTTATGGGGCTTTGTAGCTCATGAAATACCTTGAATTGAAATTACCAATATTGGGTAATTTAGGACTTGATCTATAGTTAGCTGTATGTTCACCTTGGCAGTTTGCACATTTTGTACTACTTTCTTTTAGTTGCTGACATTCAGGTAGAGATATGAACCTGCAGCATTTAACACATTTAGGTTTACGATGGCAGGATGTCTGTGAGTGAAAGAAACATTGACCGTGGAAACATTGGGTTGGTCCTTTTCTACCAAGGTAAGTTTCAATTTGTAGGCGTGGATTTTAAAAGTATTCTTCTTTGTAAATTTCAGTTCATTTTTTTACTGTTGTATAATGTTATTAATATGAATAGAGGCATTTTAACAATTTCTTCTTCTTTTCTTGTTAATTGAACAATTTTAATGGGATTGCATTGCTTTTCAATAAATTCAACACGTAAATCATCAAGATAGGCATTGAATGGTTTGGTCGAATTTATATGACAAGAAGTACAAAAGTATGGAATTAAATTTTATTATCATCGAATAATTTACTTATTTTTCTGTGTGCTTCAGAATCAGAGTATTTTAGATTAATGGTATCATTTCCAGTAGTTTTTTCAGTATGATAGAGGATTTCATATTTTTTTAAAGAGTTTGTATTTGTTTCCAGATGAATTTAGAGTTTTTAATTACAATGGGAGGATTTATTTTTCTTGTTTTGAACTTGTTGAAAGTATACAAATGTGTTGTTCTTTTTCATATTAATTGGAATATCAGTTTCTGGATGACTTTATGAAAGATTAATATTGCTTTTTTCAGCAATCATATTGTTGTGTTTCAAAATTTAAACTTTGTTGGATTCTGTAGGGTCTGTGTTCTGATTTCTTTTCATGCTAGCGCCCTTATTTCTTTACTTTAAAGTTTAGAAGGCTTCTTTATTGAGTTATCATCCTTATTTGCAGTTTCCAGATCAGTAATATCCATTTCAGAATAATTTTCAAGCTGTTCAAATCTTACATAACAAAAATTTACATTTAAATGTCATAGTTGGTTAATGTCGTGGCGTCCTCTATCGGCAAGATTTTGAGCGACAATATTTCAGAAATATTTTTTTAGAAATAATTAAAATTTCTTCCTTGTTTTTAGAGCAAGTTGAATTTTGCGTATTTATTTTTGAAGTCTTCATGATCCTTTGAAAATTATTATATATTTGTTAAATTTCCATTTCATTGATAAAGCTAAATTTTTATTTTTATTTATTTATTTATTTATTTTTTTTTTTTTTGAAAATCTGATTTTATAATTGCTATTTTACCCATTTTTAATTTAAATTTATCAATGAAGATCTCAGCCATATTCCAACTTTTTGAAGCGGGAGCATCACCAGCCAGTAAATTCGCAGTATTGAATCCATAATTTCAATTTATAGATTTATTTAAACAAAAGTCACCAAAAGGCAATGTTTGCGTTGGAAGTGAGTGTTGCAGAAGATCCTGCGAGTTGCGCGCCATCCTTGCAACCAAGTCTGAAAAGGGCACGCCTGGGTGAACTTCTAATTATCAATTCTCAATTAGGCTGGTCCTAAGAGAAAAACACTGAGAAAATTACAGTGAGTTACAGTGGGAACTCAGCCGTAGGGATCAAAGAGAAAAACAGAAAAACTCAGTGTACCCGATACAGAAGATCGGAAAACATGCTTGCAATCATCAAGCGACGAGAACACTCTCAGTGAATGAAATGTCTTCCGTCCAAAAAAATAATAAGTCGGTGGAGAAATCAGGGCTAAAACACATCAAATAAAAAATAAAAATAATAAAATCAGGAGAATTTTATTTCTTTTTCTAGATTTCAGAGGTGTTTTCCGATCTTCCATATCAGGTATACTGATTTTTTCTGCTTTTAGATTGAATCCCTACGGCCGAGATCCAATTATAATTCACTGTAGTAACTTTCTGTAGTGTATTTTATAATAATGTTCATTGGAGCAGCTGGAATGTAACAATTATTTTATTCAAAAATTGGACGACACAATTATACACACATGCAAGTATTGACATAATCGAACTGTTCTGTTTGTAAACATTCTTATAGTCTCGAACTAAGAGTGTTCTGCTTACTTTCGTTTTTAAGAATACTACATTCTCCCACACTTAAATTACATAGTCCGATAGATAAAGTGATGGTTGTATTCTTGCTGATCTTCGAATAGGAGGACACCGGAACCACAAGAAACATCACATACTGGCTTGCCATAATTCTTCGCAATTCGAACTTCTGATGGCATGGGGTCAAAATGATTTCCAGTAATGATTGATTTCCTCGGATGAATGCATCAGGCTTTGGAGAAAATGTAAGTCTTGGAATTTTAGGAACCTTACTTTTCCTCAATTGATTTATGTGTCTTTTTATAGTTTTCCCGTCATCGAGTTTAATTAAATACTGTAATTTACCAGTTCGTTGTTTAACGATGCCAAATTTCCATAATAGCTTATTGTTAGCATAAGTACGTGATTGTACATGATCTCCCACACTTAAAATTCTATGATTTAGAATAATGGGTGAAGTATATGTGTACTTGAATCCCTTGCTTGGTGGACGTAATAAATCCAGTTTAATTCGAATTTGGCGTCCAAGATACAATTCTGAAGGAGTTTTTTTCAGATTGTAATGGAGTTGCTCGATATATAACGAAATAAAATTTCTCTTACCTTCTCGGGTATTGAGTTCTTTTCATTGGACATTGACTTTAATTTCTGTTTAAGGGTTTTTACATTACGTACAGCTAACCCGTTAGTTGCAAGATGACCTGGAGCTATTGTCTTATGAATAATTCCATTTTCCTTACAAAATTCTGTAAATTCGGTACATGTAAATATAGATGCGTTGTCAGATACAAGATGATGAGGTAATCCATGCTCACTGAAAATATCCTTTAATAATCTTATTGTTGAAATAGCTGATGGAGGGCTTTGTTGAATTTTAACTTCAGGCCATTTTGATCTTGCATCCATTACTATCAAAAAATGATATCCCAAAAAAGGCCCAGCGTAGTCAATATGTATTCGTTCAAAATTTGATGATGGCTCTCTCCAATAATGATTTGATATTTTTTCAGGATTTTCTTTTACTTCTGCACAACTTCTACATTCTTAAACTAATTGCTCTATATCTCGATCGATGTTTTTCCAATAACAGTATCTTCGAGCTAGATTCTTCATTTTGACTATTCCTAAATGTGTGTGATGAAGTTAGTTCTTTTAATATCCCTGTTCGAAGTTTTTCAAAAATGCACACTCGATGTCTGGCCCATGTCTTCCATCAGTTCGTTTGTCTGACGTGAGAAGAATCTATTCTCTTTGGCAGGAGTCATGGAACATGCAGGTCAATAATAAATTGCGTGCCATATTTCCATATATCACCACATTAACAGTTTACCGTTACGAAGCGCTGATGTTCGTCTGACTCGCCTTCGTATCGGACACACACGTTTCACACATAGACATTTGTTTCTAAACGAATTAAATCCTTGGTGTAAAACGTGTGATGAACCATTCACTATTTATCATATTTTAATTTCATGTTCATATTTTAACCAATATCGTTTACTCTTTTTTAATTGTGATATTTTAACCTTATATGATTTGCTTGGGGAACCACCCCACAGGAACCTATTTGCCTTTTTGAGGGCAATAGGTTTTTTACATGATATTTAATTTGTTTTTCCTAAATTTTAAACGTATATATATTTTTGATTTTCATTTTATACTTTATAATTGGATTTTAATATAAAATATATACACTGAATTTTGTTTTTTAAAGTTTTAATGTTGCTTGGGTTTTTTTTAAAAATAATAATAATAATATAAATAAAATAATAAGAATAAATAAATAAATAAATAAATTTATTAAATATATGCTTCAAAACTTTATTCTTGGCGCAGCATGTCCGTTTTTGGACCTTGCGCCATAAAACCCAACCAACCAACCATCAATGATTTTGAGTATCATTTTTAAATCTTTGTAGATAAAATTTTTTTATTTTATTAGATGTTGTTGTTCATAATATTTAGTTTATTAGGTTGCGTAAAGAACTCAACAAGTTTCAGCATCTAATAGTTATTTTATTAGCGTACAGCATCAATATTATCAGAGAGTCAAAACATGGCGCTCAAAAATTATATGTTTTTTCAAGTACAGTTCGGTTTACAGTTAACAATGACATAAACAGTTAAAAGATATAAAAGTAAAATTACATAAAACTGAAATATAAATTACTACAATTATTACAAAAATTAACAATAATTAATTACTTTTGAATAAAATAAACTTAACATTTATTACTTAAGGAAATAGAATTAATTTGTTTTCTTCATAACCCTGTCAGACATCATTCAATCAATTTGAGAAAGCTGTTTGACAGGTACATCCATCTAGTGGCAAAAATAACAATAACTGTTGTCCTTACATTACTCCCTCATCAGTAACTGAGTTACGATAATCAGATAATCATGGTAGAAGAGAAGTTAAATTATAGATATATATTCAATACAATGTTAAGTTCAATATGTATCCTACTATAGACACTGTACTAAAATGATAAATACTATAAATGAAACATTATAATTTAGTAAATAAGAATTAAGTCAAAAATATCCTTGCACATATATATATATATATTAAGCAAAAAATAATTTATATAATACAAAAAATGAAATTATAAGGAATCTTATTCTCATATCAAGTATTACTAATATGCAAAAATTTTCAGGATCTATTAATTAACAAGATATATGAATATATTCACACAAGGTATCTTAATTAAAGATCAGGACATATTACTTAAATCTGATGCTGAAAAAATATATATATATATAATTGAAATACTATACACACAAAATGTGTCATAATTCCATACATACAATATCTTCTTGTTAATAATTACATAGTCAATGTGTTATGCTTTCAATGACATGAAATAAAGAACACCAATGATTCTGTAATCAATAATGTTGTGACCAATAATGTATAATGCATTAGGTAATAAAATTGGATAAATGTTAATATTTGATACTGTTATATGAGAGAGAGAATATCCAAAATTACACAATTAAATATAATTCCTACATAGAGAAATGTATCATGACAAAATAATTTGTATATCAGAAGAATAAATTCAAAGAGAAATATAATATAATAAGAATAATTTCTATCATAAAATAATTATATAAGCATACTAAATTCAGAAGATAAAGTACATATGTTGATACAGGAGAAATTATACGAAAATTAATATATTGATGTAAATAATGCAAAATAAAATAAAAATTCAAACAATAAAAAAAGCATATTCATATACTATAAAGGAATAATTTTTTTTACAAGAAATAATAATTAAGGCAAAATTTAAAGGTAACCAATATAATATGGTGAAATTATTTATGTATGTATATATCCACAACATAATTACACACTGAATAACTTTTGATGCAGACTATAATTGAGGAAAAGGTATAAACACATAAAATTTTTAATCTCTAAACCTTACTGGTTGTTTTAT
This sequence comes from Latrodectus hesperus, assembly GCA_037975125.1. Taxonomy (NCBI): domain Eukaryota; kingdom Metazoa; phylum Arthropoda; class Arachnida; order Araneae; family Theridiidae; genus Latrodectus; species Latrodectus hesperus. The sequence continues at coordinate 12,868,712 of CM075857.1, read as the reverse complement.
TTTTCGACCACACCTGGAAGTTGTTTGATTATTAATTGGAAGGTGTGGATTTCTGTGATCTGAATTCTTATTTGTTTCTTTAGCTGTTGCTTGCTCGTTAACTTTGTCCATGACCAACAAATAGGCAGGTTTTAGACGGTCAATTGATATGTTCACATTTTTCTCTTTCATTGACAATGTGAAAAATTTATCAAAACGCTCAACTACCTTATATGGTCCTTGATAAGGTGGTTCAAGGGCCTTTTTCACTCTGTCTATTCTTACAAAAACATGAGAACAAGACCTTAGATCTTTATGTACAAATATTCTTTGCTGCTTGAAACTACCTGATAGTACTGGTTTCAGATGTTCCATGAACTTCTGTAACTGTGAGACAAAGGTTTCTTGGTCCATTTTGATGGTAGGTGGGTCGAAGAATTCTCCTGGTAACTTGATGCTTGAACCATACACCATTTGTGCAATTGAGTGGTTTGTGTCTGGTCTAATGGCAGCTCTCAAACCAAGTAGTACTGTAGGTAGGGATTCAGTCCACCTTATGTTGTTATGTGCTTTTATAGCACCTTTCAGGATCCTATGTTGTCTCTCTATTTTTCCGTTACATTGAGGGTGATATGAGGTAGTATGCAATACTTTAGCACCACATATAGCAGCAAGACATCTGAATAATTGGGATTCAAATTGTCTTCCTCTATCTGTTATAATTTGAGCAGGGACACCAAACCTGCTAATCCAGTTGTTGTAGAAAGCCCTACTAACTATTTCAGCTCTTATGTCCGGTAAAGGAATTGCTTCTATCCAGGAAGAATACCTATCAATGCAAGTTAGGCAGTATTCCATGCCTTCCGAAGGTGGTAGTGGGCCAATCAAATCTATATGTACTACACTAAATCTTGAATCTGGAACTTGGTATTCTCCAAATTTTGACTTGGTGTGTCTGTTTACTTTACATTTCTGACATCTGATACATTTCTTTGCCCATGCTGCTACTTGCTTCTTCATATCTGGCCAAATGAATTTTTCAGTCATCTATTTGATGGTGCTTTTAACTCCAGGATGAGAAAAACCATGTATTTGTTGAAACATATCCATTCGAAATTCCTCTGGAATGTAAGGCCTAATATTTGGTGTTGAGATATCACACCATAGTGTCTTTCCTGATGGTAACGTTGATGGTTTAAACTGTAAAGAGGGGCTTTCCTGCATTAATTGTTGTAACTCTTTATCATGCACCTGCTTTTCTGCTATGGCATCATAGTCAATGATCGAGACAGATTCAATTCGCGATAAAGCATCAGCAACTACATTATCTTTGCCTTCAATATGTTGAATATTAGTAGAAAATTCAGAAATATATTGAAGTTGTCGTAGCTGCCTTGGTGATGCTTTTTCATTTTTCTGTCGAAATGCAAACGTGAGAGGCTTGTGATCAGTATAGATGGTGAAATCGTCGTCTTCTAACAGATGTTTGAAGTGTTTTACAGAAAGGTATATTCCCAATAGTTCTCTGTCATAGGTACTATACTTTCTCTGTGTATCATTCAGTTTTTTGGAGTAGAAAGCTATTGGCTTCCAGCTCTTATTTTCATACTGTTGAAGTACTGAGCCAACTGCAAAATCTGATGCATCAGTGCAAAGTGATAAAGGCAATCCAGATCTTGGAAATGATAGAAGAGCAGCTTCAGCAAGATCAGCTTTACATTTTTCAAAGCTCCTTATTGTGTCATCAGTCCAAGGCACTTTTCTGCGGTCCTTCTTTTTTGCTCCTTTCAGCAGTTCATGCAAAGGTGCTTGGGTCTTTGCTGCATCCTTCAGGTATCTTCTATAGAAATTTATCATACCAAGAAATGATCGCAAGTCATGAATAGTTGATGGTAATTTGTAGTTTGTAATGGCTTCAATTTTATCTGGTAATGGGCGAGAACCTTCTGCAGTGATTAGATATCCCAAATATTCAACTTGGTCAGCTCCTATCACTGATTTGGAAATATTAATTCGAAGTCCATATTGCTGAAATCTTTCAAACACCATTTTTAGATGCTTCTTATGCTCTTCTTCTGAAGAGGAAGCCACAAGTACATCATCAAGATAAGGAAATACAAAATCCAGTCCAAATAGTACTTCCGTAATGAAACGCTGAAAGGTTGAAGGTGCATTTCTTAGACCAAAACTCATTACATTGAACTCATATAGCCCAAATGGAGTGGTTATGGCAGTTTTTTGTTTATCATTCTCAGCAATAGGTATCTGATAGTATGCCTTTACTAAATCTATCTTAGAAAAAATTATTTTATCCTTCAGGATATAGTGGAAATCCTCGATTCTAGGAATTGGATACCTATCTGGCACTGTTTGTGCATTTAATCGCCGATAATCGCCACATGGTCTTAATGTGCCATCCTTCTTATTTACTAGGTGTAGTGGACTAGCCCACTGAGATTTAGAGGGTCTGATAATGTCATTGTCCAGCATAAACTGAAATTCTTGCTTTGCCAGCTTCAATTTATCAGGTGCCAGCTGTCTCGCCTTTGAATAAACTGGTTGGCCAGTTGTAATGATATGGTGCTCTACACCATGCTTCACAACTCTGTTTACCAAGTTAGGTTTGGTTAAGTCAGGGTAAGATTTAAGCAAGTTGAAATATTTGGAGGTTTTGTTGACAGTACTGAGATCATAATTTCCTTCGATAGAAGCAACTTCCCCTTTTGTTGAAAGGTTTGTTACCCCATCAATTAATTTCCTGTTGTGTATATCTATTAATAATTTAAACTTTTGGAGAAAATCAGCACCTATGATTCCTTGGTTAACCTTGGCAACAATGAATGGCCACTGAAATGGGCGTCTTAGGCCTAGGTCCAGTGTTAGCATTTTCACACCATATGTTAATATCTCTGTGCCATTTGCAGCATATAATTTATATTTAGAGACTTGGCACTCACCTTTTGTTTTAGTCCAAGGGAGAATTGAAACATTGGCTCCACTATCAACAAGAAATTTGCAACCAGTTTCTCTATCCCTGACAAATAAGCGGTATTTGCGGCCTAACATTTCAGCAGCAGGACTCGCCGCAGCGTCTACTGCTGGGATTGGTTTCCCGACTCATTCCAGCTACATGGCTGTATGCACTTTTCGGGGAGGCATTTCTTCCCGAATTTGAAGTGGTAATAGCAGAATTTCCCTTGTGGATTGTAGCGGCGTCTCGATCTGCTACGACTCCTACTCCTCTGATGGTGATGAGGGCTACGGCTCCGGGACTTTTGCTACAGCTTCATTGAGGCAATTTGGCATTCAAGAGAAGCAATTTTAGCCAGGAGTTGGTCCACTCCCACAGAGTCCTTCTGTACTGCTGCAACATCCATTGTTCTCGGTCCCATCTCAATGATCTTATCAGCCATAGTCGCCAGTTTATCGAGGTTCTCTTCACTAACGATGATGACCCCTTGACTGAATCAGGCATCTTATCTAGAAACAGCGTGCGCAATGCTTTGTCTGAGACGTCAGTACCAGCGAGGGCACGCATTTTTCTTAGGAGTTGACTTGGTAGCAAGTCCCCTAACTCAAGTCCTGTTAGAAGCCGTTTTATTTTTTTATTTTCGCTTTCTACGAAAATTTGCAGCAGTCGTTCCTTTGCTGCCGAATATTTGTTCGGAGAAGTATCCTTCACAATGTCCCAAATATCATCAAGAATTTTTGGTTCTAATTGAGCGACGAGGTGGCTAAACATGGTCTCCTCCGAGGTAATTCTACAGATTTTGAACTGCGCTTCAACCTGGTAAAACCATATTTCTGGTTTGTCGAACCAGAACGGCGGTATTTTAATACTCACGCCACTTGCTTCGAACGTTTCCGTGTCGGGCATTTTGAATAATTACGCAGATTGAAGTCACACGTCCTAGTCACCAATTATTAGATGTTGTTGTTCATAATATTTAGTTTATTAGGTTGCGTAAAGAACTCAACAAGTTTCAGCATCTAATAGTTATTTTATTAGCGTACAGCATCAATATTATCAGAGAGTCAAAACATGGCGCTCAAAAATTAACATGTTTTTTCAAGTACAGTTCGGTTTACAGTTAACAATGACATAAACAGTTAAAAGATATAAAAGTAAAATTACATAAAACTGAAATATAAATTACTACAATTATTACAAAAATTAACAATAATTAATTACTTTTGAATAAAATAAACTTAACATTTATTACTTAAGGAAATAGAATTAATTTGTTTTCTTCATAACCCTGTCAGACATCATTCAATCAATTTGAGAAAGCTGTTTGACAGGTACATCCATCTAGTGGCAAAAATAACAATAACTGTTGTCCTTACAATTTCTATTCCTTAAAATATTTTTACATTAATTATAAAAATATATTCTTATTGATACTTAGGATGCTTTTGAAATAACCAGAAAAGAATAAAAAAATTACACATAATTAAATGTAGTAATTAAATATGATTTACATAAGGTATTCCAAACCGTTTAATTTCCTCGCATTTATTCTCATTCAAGGTGTTAAAAACATAATACAATGCCTTACTAAGTCTTGGTGGCTCAGTGACAAAGGTGTACGCTTACCATCCAGATGACTGGGGTTCAAATTCTCAGCCACGACGGATTATAAAAAAAAATGTGTAATTTTTGGAAAATAAATAATTTATTCTTTCAGCTCACAGATGGCGCCACGAACATAGAAACTGAAACTACATGCAACCAGGGCTAGGGAAAGAGAAGGGCTGGCTCAAATGCTCCCCAAAACTGTCACTGGAAATAGCCGTTGATGACGTAGTCAGGCATCCAAGGAGAATAAGCTGCCTGTGGAGTTTCTAAGCAAAATACTTACTTTTTATTTTTAAGTTCATTTTTTTTTAATCAGAGTGAAAAAAACTACAAATGCCTCTCAAATATTTAGTAAATTTGCAATTATTATTTAATAAACCCAAAAAATTATTATTAATATTGAAATTAACTTAAAATTGTATAACCAATATAAAAATATATTTACCTGTTAGCTTCAGCTTATCTTGATTTTTAGACTATTGACCCATTTCTTGTTTTTCTGTTGAGATTTATTATGAGTACTATCGCTGTATTTCTATTTAAATACCTAATTCATATAAATGTTCTCAAGTGACAAAAATGTTTAATTGCCTTTCAATTTACAGTAGGAAAAGAAGACTCTGTTTCATTTATTTATGTTGCTATGACATTTTTCCCTTTAGAAAATGTGTCGCTATGAAATTTGCGAAACATTATGTCCATTTGTTTTATAGTTTCCATCCATGCTTTTGTTGGAACAGTAAGTCCCCCAGCAGAAATTAAATTAATCCACTCGGAATGATTGGGCATATCGACTGAATTCCTTGATATAGTTCCAAGCGAATTATCTTTAATTTTATAAGCAATATAACCTGCCACATAAATCATAGCTTCTTTTTCAAATGTAGATATATCACAATTTGGATTGGAAGAGGCAAGTTCATTTTCCTAAGATAAAGGTAAGGGATTAATTAAGAATTCACGACTTAATTCATCATCTTGAGAATCAAAAGAATTGATAATTTCTTGACGTTCTTTTACATTAAATGCAAAGTCTAACATTTTACTTGTTAAATAAACGTCTGGTCCATTTTCTAAAGAGTTTACTTTCGGTGACAAATTAGGTAATTTATTTGCGAGCAATATTTTTAAGCGAATAATTACTTCAGAAGGAGAAGGATGGTTATTGAATCTCCCGAGACCTCTAATTTGGCTGAAGAGGCTTTCGAGCGCATCTTGAGTATGTCTACTTGTTAAAATATAAGATACATTTATAGATTTTAAGTCTTCATATAATCCATAAAGAGAATGAATTGAAACAATAATCCCTTTCTGAAAAAGTAAAACCGATTTTTTTCCAAATACACGTAAATTGAAAACTTCCTCCTTGATTGCGTTTAAATTTTCTTTTTGAGTATCAAAATATTTTTGCACTCCAAAAGCAGCTCTTAAAGGCTTGCTACTGGCTTATCGTAAGATTTTGAAGATAATGACCGAATCAAAATACATTTTGAAATAGTATCAGATGACCATTTACTTCTTATTTTCTTCATCTTCACGCTTATAAGGGAATAAATTATTTATCCCCATCTTCCCAAGTTTAACGTTCTCCTTTTGAAGTAATTTTATTTTCATTTTTAATTTTTACATTTCATTTAAAAGCAATTTTTTATTTGATTTCAATCGCTTTTATTCTTGTTGTAAAAGTTCAATTTCTTTTTTGCTTATTTTTAAAGAATTTCACTGTATTTTCTGCTCATAATATTCTTTTTTTCAATTCTTCTATATTTTTTAAAAATTCATTGCATTTAAGGCGTTTAATATCACTGTCACATTGATTTTCTGCGTCACATAATTTATATGTGGACTCACACACTCAATTATTTCAATAGCTTCTTCTAATCTTCTTTATTTCGTTTGTCTCTGTTCTCTTGGAGTATTTTGAATTATGTTTAAAGCCGTTAACTTAAGATTAGGCACAGTCGTCGGTTTTAATATTTTTCTCTCTGGCTAACCAAGTAGTCGATTTTGCATGTCGTCCATATATTCATTCAAATCAAAATGCTCACTGCACACTCTAGCATTCTTAATGTTGATTTTGTTACTTCTTCGACATTTTTGCACCCATTCCTTTGAAAGCATTTGATTTTCTTTTGGAAATCGATGAAATATTATGTGTTTTCCTTTTGTATTTCGATACATATTTGAACACGTAGCAACAGCACACGATGTCATGTTTTCCTCTTTAAAAAATATTCTTGCTTAAAATGAAAACATTAACATTAAACAAGCAAAATTGAATGAGAAAGCTCCGATTAGACACAAGCTAGCATAGAGAATGCCAGCCAGTGGATGCCCATTGATGTCACGCTCTTCCCCTCTCCGGTGACAAGGCGGCATCCGATACATCAAAGCGATGAGCCAGCCCTTATGTTTTCCCTAGCCCTGACATGCAACACTACTGAAAAGACGCCATCTTGAAATGACGTCACAAATTTGCTATCCCCTCCGTAACCCCATTGTTGAGTTGTTTCTTCCTTCTGCCTCGTATAAAGGCCTGTTTACACGGTCCGAGTTTCTCGTCCGAATTTGCAATATGACGTCATCAAGACCGAGAAACGAGTTTCTCGTCCGATCGATCCGAGAGTGGTGTTTACACGTTCCGACTTCTCTGATTCGATATTTTAACGTTTATCGTAGTTTCGCTTTTAGTTTTCATTTGTTGCTGTTTTATTTCGCTTCCTTTGTTGTTGTTTAATTTAGTTTGGCTGATTGTGGTATGCACGATATATCGGCCTGATAACATCTTAAAACTTAAGCCAATAAACGAAAAAGATTCATCAGAAGGTTATAAAAATAAACGTTATTTAATTTACACTATATACAAAAGTGATACATATAGGGCGCGATAGTGACGACAGCTTCGGTCGGAGTTTTTAGTCCGACTGACAGTTCGTTATTTTTTCCCTGAATCACTGGTGCTGTAGCGCCATCTGGTGTCTCTGTTGGATTTGTCATTTCTTGTGAGATTCCTGGTATTATGCTGCCATCTGGTGGAATGTACTGGATTTAATGTTGTATGTGCGATCGCCACAGTACTCCCCCTAGTGCGATGCACGATTAAGAGGAGTATCGAAGATTAAATCGTACACGACGACCTGAACGAGTGATGACAGTTGGAGGTTGGTTGCTAGCGGGAACAGGACACGTCTCAGTCGTATTGTTCTGAACAGGACTTGGAGTGTGTGGAACATCTTGTTGCTCGTTAGAACTCTCGTTGAACGAAGGTGGGAGAAGAAATGCTGGTTTCAGCCTGTCAATGCTGATGGTGGTTTGGGAACCGTTGACGTCCAGCAGAAAAGTTTTCTCGTGACGAGTGATGACTTTAAAGGGTCCATCGTAAGGGCGTTGAAGAGGACGCTTGACAGCATCATGCCTCACAAAAACATGAGTGCATGAGGAGAGTTCTGACGGTACAAAAAGGAAGGCGTGGAAGAGAGATGTCTCGATGCAGGGGTTGGTGACAGCTTTGACATCTGCTCTTTAAGATCTTGTAAGAATGAATGGTCAGGAGTATCCGGTGATGGCCTAACCGATGCTGGGTTGAAAAAATCACCTGGAAGGCGAATGGTGGTTCCATAGACCATCTCTGCACAAGTCGATTGCAGGTCTGGTTTAAAAACAGAACGTAGACCGAGCATGACAGTCGGCAGGGCTTCGGTCCAACGCTGTGACTGTGACATATGAGCCATGAGCGATTGCTTAAGACTGCGGTGCCATCTCTCCACGATTCCGTTGGATGACGGATGGTACGGAGTCGTCCTGATGCGCTGAATTCCAAGTAACTTGGTGAGTGCTTTGAAGAGATTCGAATGGAATTGTCGCCCCTGGTCAGTAGTAACAAGTTCGGGAACACCAAAACGTGCTATCCAATGATTATAGAAGGCTCTGGCAGTCGTGTCAGCAGTGATATCTGCTATGGGAATTGCCTCTGGCCACCGGGTGAAGCGGTCTATGCATGTCAGAATATATCTTGAGCCTTCTGATGGTAATAGCGGTCCAACGATGTCGATGTGGACATGAGCAAAACGCTTGTCTGGCACAGGAATTTTTTGGATCGGGCTCTTTGTGTGACGCTGAACTTTGGACTTTTGGCAAGAGAGGCATGCCTTAGTCCAGGCAGTTATATCACTGAGCATAGATGGCCATACATATCGCTGTTGAATAAGTTTTTTCGTCGCCCGTATGCCAGGGTGTGACAAGTTGTGGAGTTGCTGAAAAACAGGTTGCCGGAAGGATGCAGGTAGATAAGGGCGAACAGTTCCTTGAGATGTGTCACAAAAGATTGAAGTTTGTGGGTCTAACTTCAAGGGTTGAAAGTTGAGACTGCTGGCACTAGGATTCGACAAAAGTGCCTGTAATTCTTGGTCATTCTCCTGTGCTGCTGCGATGGACGAGAAGTCAATGGCAGAAGGAATGGTAATGTCGTGTATGCGTGATAAGGTATCTGCCACGACGTTTTCCGATCCCTTGACATGTTTAATATCGGTGGAGAACTGTGCGATGAAGTCCAGTTGCCTGAGCTGTCTTGGAGAGGATGAGGAATTTGTAGTAAAGGCAAAGGTGAGAGGTTTGTGATCTGTCTGGATCTGGAACTGTCGTCCCTCCAAGGAATGTCGAAAATGTTTCACAGCTGCATAGACGGCTAGAAGTTCTCTATCGTATGTGCTGTATCGAGTTTCCGTAGAAGTGAGCTTCCTTGAGAAGAAGGCGAGGGGTCTGATGCCATGTGGAGTTTCAGCTTGCAGAGTGGCGCCAATGGCCATATCTGAAGCATCGGTTGCAAGAATGAGTTTGTCATTATCTGTGTGATAAGACAAGGTAGTGGCTTGAATCAGGTCCTCTTTGCAGCGTTCGAAAGCTGCGCTAGCTTCCTCGGACCACACAACTGGGCGATTGTCCTTCTTCTTGCTATCTTTTAGGAAATGAGTGAGAGGAGCTTGTCGGCGGGCGGCTGCTGGTAAGAATCTTCGGTAAAAATTAATCATGGCCAGGAAACGTCGAAGCTCAGCCACAGTTTGGGGTTTTGGGAAAGATGATATGGCTTCAACTTTTTCAGGAAGTGGGCGAACCCCGTCTTGGGTGATCAGACAACCTAAGAATTTGATTTCTGATTGGCCGAAGATGCACTTAGATGGGTTGAGTGTGAAACCGAAGTGTTGCAAGCGATTAAAGACTTCTTTCAAGTGAGAAATGTGTTCCTCTTCGTTTGTAGAACCGATCAGGATGTCATCAAGGTAGGCAATGCAGTAGTCTAAACCTTGAAGAGCATTGTTAATGCATCTCTGAAAGGTCTGCCCAGCGTTTCGGAGGCCAAATGGCATAAAAACAAACTCGAAGAGTCCAAAAGGTGTCGTCACCGCCGTCTTTGGTATGTCGTCAGGAAAAACAGGGATCTGGTTGTAGGCGCGTGTGAGATCGAGAGTGGTAAAAATTTTTCGCCCAGCTAACAGATGTGTGCAGTCCTGGATGTGTGGAACAGGATAGCGGTCCGGAACTGTGACAGCATTCAGTCGTCTGTAGTCACCGCAAGGTCTCCAGTCACCGCTTTTCTTTGGAACCATGTGCAAAGGACTTGCCCAAGGACTTTTGGATGGACGTATGATGCCTTGTTGTAGCATGAATTGGAATTCTTCCTTTGCCGAATTTAGGAGAGGGTTGCTGAGACGTCTGGGCTTGGAAAAAACTGGAGGGCCGGTGGTCTCAATATGGTGATATACCTCGTAACTGGGCCTATCACCATTGAGACCCGAGGTGTTTAGAAGAGCGGGATAAGCAGACAAAAGTTTGTGGTATTTTGAAGATTCAGTTATTAACATAACTTTCTGAAGTGGCTCCGTAGAAATTTTTCCTGTGACCGAGATGTTGGTTGTGGGGTCCAGAAGTTGCCTGCGCCGGACGTCGACAAGTAAGTTGAAGTGTCTCAAAAAGTCAACACCAATGATAGGATTTGAGACGTCAGCGACTATAAAAGGCCAGGAAAATGATCTTCGTAGGTTTAAGTTGAGAGTTAATAATTTCGTTCCGTAAGTTGGAATAGGAGTGTTGTTAGCTGCATATAAAGTCAGTTTTTCTCTTTGGGTATAAAAATTCTTAGGACGAGGAATGACGGACACGTCAGCCCCAGTGTCAATAAGAAATTTCATGTTTAGAGCATTGTCGACCACATAAATTCGGGAAGTGCCGCGGTCAGCCATCGTGGCCACCTGTGACCGCGATGCTAGTTTTCCGGTTGACGGAAGGAGCAAGGTGGTGTACACTTTTTAGCTTTTGATCCAAAATTTGTATGGTAAAAACATAAATTATTGCAGGGCTCTTTGTATTGGCGGTTCCGTCCCCTGGATGGACTACGTCGCCTGCTGTTATTTCTATAGTGGCGCTGATTTTGCCTAGAACGTGCGTTTTGATGAACAATGGTTGAGAGTTCGCTCACTTGTTTAGTCAATTGCGATATTTGTGCTTCAAGGGTGCTCGTCGGAGGAGATGGTTGCAAGCTTGTGGAATTTATGGTTGAAGCATTAGTGAGGTCTGAAATTTTGTCCGCTACTGCGGCAAGTTGAGGGAGATCATCACTAAGTGCAGCGAGAATGCTTTGCGTGCTTGTAGGAAGTCTGGAAAGCCACAAGGATCGTAAAATAGCTTCTCCTGCCGTTGCGCCAGCAAGGGAACGCATACGGGTAAGCAATTGTGAGGGGCGTTGGTCGCCAAGTTCGAGGCCTTGCAAAAGTCTGCGGAGTCTGGATTCTTCACTTTCTGAATGCAAGTCTATTAGACGAGCTTTAAGGTTTTTGTATTTATCCTTGGTCGGAGGCTGCAAGACAATGTCAGAGACAGTATTGAGCACGTCAGATTCAACCGCAGAAATTACATGGTTAAATTTGGTTGAATCTTCAGTAATGCCAGAAATTGAGAACTGTGCCTCGAGCTGTGCAAACCATAAGGTTGGATTTGCTTTCCAAAATGGTGGGGGTTTGACAGAAACACGAGACACACTAGCCTGTTTTTCGACCTCGTCGTCACTCATAGTGATACGAAATATAGGAATGAGCCACAAGAAATTATACAAGAAACAAATCAGAGCACAAGAAAAAAACGAATTTCCCAGGGACAACCTTAACAACAATGATCAAAAGGTAATCAAAATGTAGGAAAGGAAATTAAGACTGCTACCAATAAGTACATATGATGCAATACAATTATGAATTAAAAAAAGCAACAATTTTAAGCAATCAATAGAAAATGCGAATATGTAACTTGTAATATAACACAATGAAACAAAGGAATAGAAAAAAATAGCAAGGCATGAAAAATAACACAAATAAATAAAAGTGGATAGCAAAATATGGAATGAAATAAATTAGCGTTTAACGATCCGATGGCAATAATGAAAAAATGAAAAGAATAGAACGAGCTTACTTAAGATGATTGAAGTACGCCTGGAATTCAAACGGTAAGAAACACAAAAATATACATAAATAACGATGTCGGCAACGATAAAGCACAAAGCACCTTTAGTAGAGCACAAACACGTTCAGTAAAACAGTATTGTCCGCTAAAACGAAAGCAGTTTGGCACCAGCACGAGTATTTTCATCGGTGAGTGCGATCTGTCGTAATTCAAGAATTCCTTGATTTTCAGTCGAAATAATGATGAATATTTCACGTATGATGATATGGCGAGCCATTGGAAGATGATATTTTACCAGATTAGAAGGCAGCTACACGATCGAAACGGATAACTAATTGTCCGTGGAAGCGAATGCTTTTCGGTTCGAGAATAAATACACGTGTTCTATCTTCTAAGAGTCACCAATTTGGCTGATTGTGGTATGCACGATATATCGGCCTGATAACATCTTAAAACTAAAGCCAATAAACGAAAAAGATTCATCAGAAGGTTATAAACTTAAACGATATTTTATTTACACTATATACAAAAGTGATACATATAGGGCGCGATAGTGACGACAGCTTCGGTCGGAGTTTTTAGTCAGACTGACAGTTCGTTATTTTTTCCCTGAATCACTGGTGCTGTAGCGCCATCTGGTGTCTCTGTTGGATTTGTCATTTCTTGTGAGATTCCTGGTATTATGCTGCCATCTGGTGGAATGTACTGGATTTAATGTTGTATGTGCGATCGCCACATTAGTTAATCTCTATTTTGAATATGAATGAGGAATTAAGAATCGTAACAATAATGACGGTAGTGGCTATTGCTTCATTATTATCGAAAAAAAAAAAAGTAATAATAGATCAGTGTGGACTGAACCTTGACTGTCAAATCAGCACAATAGATTGTCAAAACAATTTTTGTGATAGGAATTTGTTGATATTTTAACTTATAGTATTGTAGATCAAAGCAAAAAAAAAAAAAAAATTCAAAAAGAGATCTTTCTTATTGAGTGACATTTTAAACATATTTAAGCAAATATGGATACTAAAAATTCTAATGTAAATTATAAGATATTTTAAAAAGATTAGGTTTCATTTAGAAACATGTTTTTATTGAATTATGGCTAAAATCTATATTAACCATTTTTGCCATCATGTGTCTATATTAATAATTTTTGCAATTAAAACTGTAAACACTTTTACAATGAGAGCTCATCATTCCACTAAACTGCATTTATTTTTGAATAAATCTGAAATACAGAAATCAGTTTGTCTGCAATTTCAGCAGAATATGAAAAATAAATTTAAAAAATGTATCTACATAAATGTTATTTTTTTAATTACACATGAAACACTTTAATAAAATCAGACATTAATTTAAAAACTTAATAAAATAGGCTTAAAAGTTTCATGAAATGTATAGATTATATATGTATATATATAAAGAAAATATCTATACATAATTTTTCCTTTCTTTTACATCGAGTATCTACTTTAATAAATAGCAGAGAACATTAAAAATCTTGAAACTAAAACTTGCTTTAATTAAAGTAAAATATTAACATTTTCAGTACACTTATAAAATGTTTCAATTCCTTCACAGTTGTATTTTTATACAAAATATAATCAAAAGAATACTATAAATGCTTAAATAAAAATACACAATATATTATAATTTGCCCACTTATAATAAAAACATTTATATTGATAAGTTTTCAATATTATGGAAAATGATATGATGTAAGAAAGTAACTCATGCAATTATAGGAAGAATACATTAAGAATTTTGATTTTGCTGTTAATTAAAAAATATCTAGCTGATTATACAAAATCTAGATTTTTAACATCTTAAAAGAAATTACTTGTGTTATAACAGTGAGGAAACTACTGGATATAAGACTGGTTTTATAAGAGATTTTAGAAACTATTTTCAGCTAATAGAAAATTAATTTGCTTATATGAAAATGATTAATAATTTGTCACAAAAACACTAGTCAATTTTTACAAAGATATAAAAAAATATTTCAGTGAGGCCATTTGATTCATAATAATGTATGTATTACTAAATTAAGCAATATTTTTCTCCATTAAATTAAATTGAACAAAAAAGTTATGCCTTTATATTAAACTTAATTAAATAATAATATTTTGTTAACAAAATTGATAAAGCCAATAAGTTGTTCTTAATGTATTTAGTTTTTTTCAATTATATTTGCATGGAACAATTGCTGCTTATAAAAAAATTTGATTAGAATAAGGGAAAATTTTTATTAGACTTGTCGATTTTTTAATATTTAATTATTCTAATAAACATGATTTATTAGTTTAAGAAAGAAACAAAAAAATCATAGAAATGACAATAATTTGCAAATAAAAGATTTTCATTAGTTTTCAAATCATAACTTTTTTCTAGAAAGTTCTTGTTAATGCTTTGATAAAAACTATTTTAAAGCCAAATATTTTTTTATCAAATCATTGGAATAATGTGATTCACTATATTCATTTTTATTTTTATTTTCATTAACCTGTTTAAAAGCTTTAAGATTCAAGTTATTTACATCATTTTGAATTCCTTAAAATGTATAGGAATAGAACAGTGTTAATTAAAGTCATCTCATCAGAAAATGCAGATTAATTACAATAATTTAAATCTTATTTATTAATTTTTAATAGAAGAAAATATTTTTGTTCACATAAGAATAGGCTTCATATTTTTTTTTTTTTTTTTTTAAATTTCGTCTGATGATATATTTAATACAGCAGACAGCTCTACGTATCCTTTGCTTCTGAAATTCTTGTGATAATCAACAGAATTTACTTTCCATAAATACGTCTACCCTTTATATTCTTCAATTAGAATTTCGATTTGTTCTTTTGCCCAATTCATTTTGTCAATGTCCCACAAAGGAAACAACTGTTTGACGAAGAAAATTCTTCGAGTGAAAAATTCGATTTTCGTGTTCTTCGATGACGTCACTCTTCCATAAAGCTGATTGGCTGTGGACGAAAATCTCGGATGGAAAAGTAGAACATGTTTTACTGCTTTCCGAGATCGGAGCTCGACATCCGAGAACGTGTTTACACACTCCGATTTCGCGATGGCAACGGGTTCCGAGGAAGTTCGGACGAGAAACTCGGAACGTGTAAACAGGCCTTAAGTCAAGTGGTACACCCCCCTCAAAATACCCTCGTAGTCTTAAACATGAACAAACTGGAAGTCACGTGATCTTAAAATTCACGTGACCTCTTGCCACACCCCCAAGTGCGTGACACTTCCACCTACTATAAACAGTGGTGAACTACTTATGTTTCGTCCATTCTTAAAAACCTGAATACTTCAATTTTTAAAAATATTGATCCTAAATTATCACTCATAACTTTAAAAAAATATAAAACTTTAAATTCTTATTTTAAAATGATTTTTCTCTATATTTTTCACAATTTTTATCAAATAAGTAGTCCAAACTAATATATCTTTATTCTTCTATCCAAACTACTTACATGGAAATGAGCATTCAACACGTTTGATCAAAAATACAATGTTTTTAAAATGATCAGGCTGAAAAAATTGTTTAGATTTGAATACCTTCATTAGAAAATACTAATGGTTTTATTTAAAAGTGAGTATGGTTGTATAGAAAATATTGTATTCAATGAATCATAGCTAAAATAACTCTTTAAAATGATGTTTTCCTTGAGACACTTATTTTATATTTTGAAAATATATAAAATCATTTACATTTGGTAAAACATTGTTTGCAGTTGTTTTACACACAGAACACACAATATTTCCTATTACAGTTTAATAATTATTTATATGTATTTTTTAAACATACAAATAATTATTAAACAATATTGACAAACGTAAACAATAATTTTTATAACAGTTTAATAATTGATTTATTATATATGTCTGATTTCTTATGCTTGTTGACCATTGTTTTTTCAATTTTTATATTTTATTTATTAAGAATTATGTGCAATAAATTATTCAACATGTTTACATTAACTATGAAGTTATTCTTAAATTTAATATTATATATTCATTAACTCATTTACTTGTGAATTTCCATCATAATTTTTTTCAAATGGTAGGCTTATTTGTCTATAACTTAATAAGTTTCACTGCACTTTAGAATGGATGAAATGTGAAAAATTGTAAGGTAAAACATTCAAAGTATGGTTTGTCATCCTATAGAATTGTATGTTAGGGAATACATGTGGTGAAAATCCAAAGACTAGGGTTTTTGATGAAAAATTAAAAGCAAATGCTAATTTATAGAAACTACAAACCATATGAAGTAGTTATATTTTGGTTACAATCATGGCTTCATTTTTATTCCAGGGGCATGGAAATAAAGAGTAAATTTTTTCTCTTTTTTAATGGTCTAGTTGCTTTTATAAATTCTTAATTTATAATTTACTGATGCACTCAGTCCCTGCCAATTTTTAATGTTTTAAAAATATACAACTTTTTACCCAATCAAAGTAAAAAATTAAAAAAAATAACTTCTTAATAATCTAATTAACATTTATGTTGGGTATTAATTAGTAACTGTTTCCAGAATGGAGCTGTTGTTAATATTCAAACTGTTACTAATTTTAGTATTGCAATAGAAGTTTTAGTCTGATTTATAAATTACTCTGAATATTCAAAATAACTACCTAATATCTAATGCTATATTTATCTGTAATTTTTAATTATTACTTTTATTAAAAATGCATAAACAAATATTAGAATAGTTTGGCTTCAAATTTCTGTTGAAAATGTAAAACAGTGTAAATTATTCCATTCCAAACAGTATTAAATGTTTCTGATATGGCATGAATCTCAGTATTCTTTGCCGAAAAGTACTATCAGTTATGTAATTTACATATTATGATTACTTAAAGGTATAACAAATGGTAATTTTTGTATTTCTCTAATAACATATCATAAAGTTATATCCTATTGAAAGTTGTTTAAATGAAAAATTTCATGTTTTTATTTTATGTTTAGTTACACAATAAAAGAACACAATATGGAGCTTGTGAAACATTAATCCTTCATAGCATTTATGCCAACTCTTAAGTCAAAATACTAAAAGAATTGGACATTGATTAGTGACCGTTTCCAGAATAGTGCAATAATTCTTCAAACGTCTTCATCATAGAATGTTTTTCTATCAACTATTCATTTCAATAATCATTTTTATGGTAACAAATACTATTGAAATGAACAACTACAGTTTAATATTTGTTAGTAATAAGATCATATGCTTCTAGCTGAAAGAGTCATCAGTACAAATACAACAAATGTAATTTTGAAACTTTTTAAAATTAAAAAACTAATTTGAGTTAGAAAAGATTACATTTTATATATAATGTTTGGAAAAGTATTATTTATTCTGATAATTTTTTATTGTTAAATTTATAGGTGCTGTTCTCGTCCTGACCAATTATAGCGAACACACAGCTTAAGTGATTATAATGAAGAGCAACGCTAAAAGCTGAAGTTTAGAAATTTAAAGAAATAACATGTATTATCTATACTGCAAAAATATATGCATTTTGTAAAATAAAAATTTTAGAATAAACTGTTCTACCATCTAATTAATATTTTTAGGGTAGAGAATTTCTAAAGCTGGGAAACTTTTGTTCAAAATTAGTATTGAATTCTTAACAAATTCAGGAGCTTGTTTTTATTTATGTTGCTTCTTATGCAAAGAAAAAATAATAATATTTGAAAGTCTGACAACGAGATGTGAACTAATTTAAAATATACAGAAACAGTAGTTAACTTTAATTGAACATTTTTAAATAAGTGTAAAAATTTTGACACTGTAAATAAATTTTGACATTGAAAATTGTAATAAATTAAAAATATAAAATGAATTTTATTTCTTCATTAGAGACACACACAAGTAGAAAGATTTTAAGTGTATAAATTCTCAGTTTAGTTTCTTGTAGAAAACAAAATTTACATTTTAATTTAATTGGAATTTATACTTAATAGAAAAGAATAATTTATTTTGTGAAATAAGAATAGTGTAAAATCTAAAAATATGATTATACACAAATTGATAGAGTTAATGAGTGTTAAGCAATGCAGAAACGAGATTTTCCTTTAATATTAAACAAATTAAGGTGAAAATGTGCTTTGGGTCCCCAGCTTGGCGCGTTTTCAAAATGTTGCCAACTGGTGCGTTTTTGCATGTTGTCTCGCGGATTTGAATGCTCAGAGAGACACTACGCAAAAACGTCGTTTCTATGTCGACGAAACCGAAATCCGTGTTTTTAACGAATTTCACCGTTGGTATGGAAACGAAAACAAAAACAATATTTTTTTACGAATTGTATAACAAAAAATACACTAGAATATGGAGAAAAATTATCTCATATTTTTTTTAATTAATAAATAATATAAGGTTGCCACAAGGAGTGCATTTAGGATAAAATAGCCAGGGTTACCACGATTAGCGTGTCTATTGCCCATTAGACGAGAAAGGGGTACCCAAACCACAGATTAACCCAGATTAATATGTTGCTAATTTGATTATTTTAAGTATTGCATACACGAAAATTAGATTTATATGCTAAATCTTGCATATATTCACAATCGGTAAGTAGTAAATACTTATTTGATTTTTATTTCACTTCACTTCTTTTTTAATGATAATTTTAACATAATCAGATTTTCATCATATAATTTAAAAATTTTGCAAAATTATTATTTAGATATTGCTTAAAAGAGAATAACAAAAATTGCACTTGTGTTTATTTTCAAAATTATTTTACTCATGTACTATGCAACAATGTAGCTTTAAAGGAATAAAATTCGTACTTATTGTAGTAATTTAAAATAGCTTCCTTCTAATTTAGTAACTCAAAATAAAATCCTTTGTTATAATTATGAGCTACATATAACATAGACAAACTATGAGCCAAGATTGGACCTATTTCGGCATCCAAGCCTGGTCCTACCTTAACCACCGAATTTGGTCCAATGTAGGTTGCCAATCTTGGCCCTATCTTGGAAACCCACATAGGTCCTATATAACAAAATGTAGACCATTCTGGATTGGCTCGATATAGACCGCCAATACTGGACCTAGACAAAGCCACGATTAGTCAATATAGAGCCAAGCTATTTTGCTACTTGGGACCCGATGCTTTAGATATAGTATTAAAATATTTTTAAAACAGGATTCAAGAAGAAAAAGAAAATATTTTAGTGGCAAACGCAAAAGCATAATTTTATCACTGAATCTGTACTCTTCTATACTAGGCTACAGAAAAAAAAAGAAAGCATGAAATGACAAACAGCACCGCTTATTGGTCAGGCACAGCATCTTTCACTTTCTAACAAAACTCTTCCAGGTCTAATGTCCCGTTTACAGCGTTCTTGTTTATTAAGAAGATTTAAGCGCTGCAGGTTATATAATAACTTAGACATTATAAAGTTTATAATAAAATAATTAACGTTAAATTACGACATACATGTAATTTGTTTCGCAAATCTTAAACATTAAAAAATGTACAAGAGTTGAAAAGAATGGCACGTGATTATTTATCATATATAGGAACTGCATATGCGCAATCTGGCTTAACCTTCCTGTACGAGGAGGTTCGATTTTTTAACCTTAAGGCAAATTTTCGATTAGGTTATTTCTCATGAAGTTATTGGGGAATATTTGCGCGGGGTTTCGCTCGTACCTGGTGGTTGTGTTGCAAGAATGGGAAAAAACCCGGTTTATTCCCATGAAAAATTTGAAAATTCCCAAATTTTTAAAATTGGGGAAAAATTTGAATTTTCGTAAGAATTTATAAGTTTTTAACTATTAAAACCACATAATATATTCAAAAAAATACATTTTAATGATTTCTACTTTTATTTATAATAATAGAAATTTCTGAAAACATTTTGAAAAAGATGACAGCCATTTGTAAAGATTGGAGAGGTTTCAAGTTGTGTTCATTGCAATTTGTTATTCGTAATGTTTATTATTTGAATGCGTATTTTTTAAATTTTTGGACAGAGAAATCGCTTAGATATGTTGTCTTTCAATATATATATATATATATATATATATATATATATTGAAAGACAACATATCTAAGCCAAGCTCGCTATGCCTTGGCTATGCCAATTTAAGTCAATTGGGAGCGTCTTTCGATTTAATCAGACCACCATGAAGGTGAAAGTACGACTTTGCTCTACACACATGCCATAGGTACCCGTTTATAGGGTAGGCAACAATTCACACCTTATTCATACCATGAAAGAACAATGACAGGAAAGGTAGAGAGAGAAAAAGTACATCCATGCCCGAACCGGGATTCGAATCCAGGACCTTATTTATATTATTATATATATATATATATATATATATATATATATATATATATATATATATATATATATATATATATATATATATATATATATATATATATATATATATATATATATATATATATATATATATATATATATTTCTTGAAAAATATTTCTCTTCTAATATGCATAAACTTCAGTCTTTCAATACATATTTCTTAAATATATTATTCTACAATTATTTATAAAATGTTAAATTAAACGCAGTAGATTAGATTGATAACTGATTCTAAAATTGCATACGAAATATTTTTTATAACGTCAATCGTTAGTGTATATAGATATTCATTTTGTTTTTCCATAGATATCTGGAGTTACTTTTGATCAATTTAGATAAAAGTAATAGCCTGGATGTACATTTATAGTTTGAAACATTAAGAAAGTAATTTTTAACTTTTGTGCTTTTATTTTCTGGGGTTAAATCAGATGTTTAAATATCTGTTTATCGATTCAGATTTTGAACGTATTGTATACAAAAAGACAATCATTTTCTCTTATTATCAAAAGTAATGATGTGAAGTATACTGATAATTTTATTTGGCACTCTTAACATGCAAGACTTTTTTTCTCTTGCAAGTTATTTATACACAGATATATTTCATAAATGCTTAGATAATTGCTGTAGGATTTACTACATAGTATTGTGTACTTTCTAGAGAATACTAACGCAAAAGCCTTCATAACAAAACTGATTGTTCACAGATTATAATAAATATAGATTCTTATTAATATTAGTAGAAGGTTTTCCCAATTTTTTACTGTTATATTTATTAAAGTTTACAAACTTGGTGTTTGAGATTTGGAAAATATCTGAACTTTAATACTGTCACAAAAAAATGTCTGTGTTTAAAATTGCTAATTATTTGCTAGTAATAAAGAAGCGGGAAAATGCTCTTGATATTATTCCTTATCAAAATAAAGCTATTTATCATTCAAAATGTTGGCAAAAAATTAAATAGATAAATTAGATTTAATTAAGCATGTTGGATTTCATTACAAGTTAATTTAGTTGTTTATTAACGATTTGACAAATCAGTAATTTTGTTGGACTACATGGCAAAAATAATAAATTTCATTCATTACAACGGACCTTTTAAAATTTAAATATGCATGTTAGTTCCAATAATTTTAGATTTGTAGAGATTTATATTATCATTTCGCTTTTACTGAAAGTTAAGGGCGCTCCGTGGCTGAGTGGTCAAAGCATCACTCCGCTAATCGCTTGAGAGCGTAGGAGTGTGGGTTCGATTCCCACCGTGGTCCTGTGTGTTTTCTTCGTTATCTTCTGTAGTTGTACATTTGTCATTGTGCTATTTGTCCTATTATCGACGAAAACTTACAAGCGGATCTCAAGAATCAAGCATACGAGTCTGAATATATGTAATGTAATAAACTGAAAGTTAAGAGTTAAATAGTGGCATTTTAAGTTACTCTTAAAATTTTGATTAAGTGTATCTTATAATAAATAAATGTGAATTGACCCAATTTGCATCGATAATAAGCTTTTTTGCAAATATTATAATCATTAAATCCTGAATGTCCTTAACTAGCAGGACCTGTCTCCTATAAGCATTTGACATTTCCTCGTTTGCTTGACTTTTATGACTTTTTTTCATAATATCATAAAGTTATTTGCATTTCTAGCACTAAAGTCTGAAAAATGGAAATATTATCAATGACAGATTATCAATAATTTTTTAATTCATCCACATTTTTTGTCTTATCATTTAGAAATGATGAACAATAGTTTATAGAGATTTTGATTTTACCTTACTGTTTTGAAATCATTTTTAATGTTGTAAAAAATTGTTTGCAAAAACTCAATGAATAATTCAACTGTAGATATATTGTAATTGTGTAAATTAATGTATCAGATCCTTGCAAAAGAAATAAAAATAGTTTTATTTAAAGTCTGCATTATATATTGTACTTAAAAAATTGTTAATTAATCTTAATATATAAAAAAGAAAAAAGTATTTTATATATTTTTATTACAATAAAAGAAAAAGCATTTTTATTCATGATTACATTTGTGGATAAATGTTTTTATACAAATTTATTATTTTGTGTCTTAAATATTAAATAGATTTTGCAAATTTAAGTAGCTACAAATGTGACATTTTAGTAAATTGTTAATAATTTAAATATTGAGTTTGTCAAATTAAATAGTTATAAGTTACTGTTAAGAAACTGCTAATAATGCTAGAATATATTGATGATAATTTTCCTCTGCAAATAAAGATATTTATAATTGGATTGAAATAACATTTGCAGTTTCAATGCAACTCAAAATTATATGCATATTGTAATATTGTTTTAAAGTTAGCTTATTTCATAGGATTTTTGTCACATTAATTCCTACAAGATATGATTTAAATGAAGATTCGTTGGAATAGCTCTTTTTTGTTCACAACTTACATGTCGCCTCACCACATACTTTCATTTACATATTGATTAAATTTATGCACCATTTAGACATATTCAGTTGAGAAGTAGTACATGAAACAGTATCTTTTTGTATCATTGATAAATTACAAATTTGTCAATTAGAAGTCAAAACAAAAGTGAAAGCAATTTGCTTGGCATTATTTGTTTTTAAATTAATTTTCAATTTATTACAAAGACTGAAAAAAATCAATACTACCCATACAACCTCATACGTCTATTGGACGTCTTTTAAAGATCCATAGAGTCCAAAAGACGTCCTGGATACCTTTTGGATGTCATAAAGACGTCCATGGTTAGATGTGAACTGGATGGTCTTCTATCGACTATATATGAACGTCGGATTGACATCCACGATGGATGAGTTTTGGATTATTAGCATTTGGATCTGTAATAGACGCAATTTATATGTCCATGATAGATGTAATTTGGACGTGCATGGTGGACGTATTTAAGACGTTCATAAAGGATGTTATCGTGACATGTATTAAAAGTAGGTAATTAACTGCAATTGTAATTATTTATGTTTATTGCTTCCATAATTTTAAATTATCGTTTGCCTCACAGTCTACAGTCGTTTATTGCTACGTTAAGAAGTGTTTAACGAAGTAAGTTAAAAAGTAATTGCTTTTCTTTTTAAATAACTTATTTTTATTCCAAAGAAGTCATAATAGAAATAAGGTTTAAAAACTGAGTAGTGTTATCTAAGTGTAGAAAACCATGTTTTAAGTGTTTTTTTACTTAAAAAAATTACATTTGTAACTATTTTAAATTAACGTTAAAAGGTAAATATTGCTTTCATTTATAAATTGTGCTTGATAGCAGAATGTAATAATTTTTTTATGTCATTAAATTTTAAAATTATTTTTAGGCTAAAATTGCAAACATTGCGATTAGGATGAAAATTGCTGGATGAAAATACCACAAAGTAATTTTCTTTAGTAAAAACCATTTTTTCTCTCCAAAATTACTTAAATTTATTATTATTTTGTCATACAATGACTTATGTATTTATCTTGATTTCAACAAGATAAAAATTAATCAATATTAGGATTTGATTCAAAGATTTAATGTTAGATTAAAATACTTTTTACTGTTGAATTAAAAATCTGAGTGTTTTTTTTTATTGAATATCAAATTTTAAATCAATAATTCAAGATTTTGCTACTTAGCTAGAAAAAATTATATTACCCAATTATTTTAATGTATGCTGGACTAATATTTCAAATGAAAAGCTATTAAAATGTATACTTCAAAATTAATTTTTGTATTTTGTAGTTAAATGGAAGATGTTTATTTCCCATACCAGATTTGGAATTCTTACTTTTCTGGAGAACTTCTCTTGTCTACTAAAGGTTCTAAGTAAGCATTTTTTTTTATTTTAAGGAAAAATGATGTAAAATTATTATGTAAACAAAAAAAGATTATGTAAAATCATTTAGTATGAAATGTTTACATCTTCAGTGATTAAGCATTTAGAATGTGACTGTGTGTGATCTGTGAATGTTATTTTCTATAATATTTTCTGTACACTTAATTTGGTAGCAAAATTTCCTACTTCCATAATGCTTGTGATGCTGGATATTTTTTATTTTCTTATTTTGTATTATTTTGTTTAATACTCTTACAAAAACTATCTGATCATAATATCTTCAAAATAAATTATTTTTTTAATCGCACTTTAAATATCTAAGTAAATTAATATAAGAATGCTCATTTTCAGGAAAAAATTCATAAATTATAATAGCAAATGAAACTCTTAATTCATTGATTTCATTTTCACTAAAGTTATTTTTAAGTCAATATAGTTAAAACCTTTTTGTATAAGAAGAATTTAGTTTATTGTAAAAAAAAAAAAATGAAATGAGTAACTAACTGAAATTCAAACCATTTGCTTGCATGTGTATACCCTGAAAGGAAGTTAAGAAGCATGCTCTCTGTGAAATTAAAAAGCAAAATGATTACGTAAACAGAACAACGAACAGTTTCTGGAATGAATATTATATGTGTACTTCCATTCAAATTCTGTTGATTAATTTGATTTAATAAATGATTCTCTAATTTAGATTTAAACAGAAATATCAATATTCTTCTATTTTTAATTGTATTCCTTTAAAATTATTTTGTAGTAGTTCACTTTTCTACGGACTTCAAAGACTTTACTGGCAAAAATAAGCTGAATGGCATCTACGTTTCACACAATAACCTGATTTTTAGTTCTATTAAATATGTCTTCTTTATTAATCTAATTTGAATGTTATTAAAAAAGATGTACACATTTGATCACAGTAAACATCATTTATTTATTGAATATTGATTGGAAATTCATTTTTACTATAGTGTTTTATATTCTGCTCTGCTTTGCATGAAAAATTGCTTATGATGGGCTGAACCTAGTTTCAAATAAATTGAATAAATTGTTAGCTTTTTATATTTAAGATTTTAAATTTTTTTATTGTGCTATGCCTTAATTATTTTGGTTAATAAAGTTTAATTGTATTTTTAAGAGATAAAATGTACATCATTTATAAATTCTAAATTTTGTTTTCCTTTTCAGTTAAATGAGAATAACAAATTTATATACCTGAGGATAAGATTAAATTTTTTTTTCATTTGCTTATTTTAAATTTAATTTTTCTATATTATTTATGCTTATTTGGAACTAATGTAGAGCAAAAGAAAATAAATCCTTTAAAAGATAAAAACATGGCAATTTGTTTCTACTGAGTGCAATTTGTAAATAAATATATCATGTATTAAATTTTATTAAGAGTTTACTGTTGTAAAAATGTTTAATCAAAACATTTAATATATTCCTTAGTAAACAACATTTCTGTTTATATTTAGGACTAATATGTAAATTCAATTTTATATTTTATTATTTAAGTTCTGTTCTTTTAATGGTAATGTTAAATTTTACCTATTAATCTAACTCTTGTTTTGCTAATTTGAAGATTCATTACAAATTTTAAACATTTTGTAATTTCAGTTATTTAATCAATTCCAAAAGGTAAAATATTAAATAGTATATTTTTTCCAGAAATTAGTCCCTTAGGTTTAGCATATAGTAATGAAAAAGATAAACATTTCTAAATTTGGTATTATGATATTTGACGTGCCATGTATCTAAACTGGACCAAAATGAGGCGTCTACTGGATTAGAGTACATCCACCTGATGTCATATCGACGCCTATTGGAAAAAATTGTGTTGTATTGCGCTGTTACTATATTATAGTTGATTTGATTTTGTATTGTTTAAATAATTATTTTTTATATATATGCTTTATTAAATGTATAGGAATATATATTAGATTTATTTTTCTAAAACTTATGTGAATTTTATGCTGTAAATAATAATTATTATTATGACTACATAATGTGTGGATGTTGCCAAAATTAATACAGTAATTTCAAATTTAAATTATAAAATGTTTTTAATTATAAAATATTTATATTTTTTTTGTATTGTTTCAGTGCCACTTTTTAAGCTTGTCTGGGGGAACTTCTTCCAGGAATAGCACCATAAGCATCATTAAAAAAATTGATGGCCTAGAAACTTGCAGCTGAGTTCAGTTATTTTGGTTCTAGGGATAAGAAATCCTTTAATGGACTGAATATGAAGCAGTTACTTTTAGGTAAGTGCAATGTTTGAATAAGCATGTCATTGAAAGTTTTCTTTGGTAGAAATGATGAAAAAATACACTTTTCTCATAAAATTTTTTTATGTAAGCGCTAATATATTTATGCATTTATGTAAGTGCTAATATATAAATTCAATTCTCTGTTTGATTACGTAAGCAAAGTTTTCATTATAAAAGTAATGTTCAATTCTATCTGATAATTTGAAGGTATTTGTAGCATACTTTAAATATTTTGTAATTTTAATTATTTAATCAAACACAAAGGTTACCATATTTACAAAGCTGATATTTCTCAGAAATTGAATTACTAAATATATATTTAAAACATTTACTGAATTAAAATAAAAATATTTCTAACTATGTTTTTATATAGTTACTTAATGTCTTAAATTAGTGAAGGAAATTTTTAATATTTTTCTGATTAATTTACGCTGTTTTTTAATATTGAGATTTACATCCAATCAGTTTAATGTATTAATCAGATTGATAAGAAATAAATTAAGTATTGATGAAAATTGTCTTCTGGATTTTTACTATTTTGTCTGAGGTTATTCATCTGAAAATGTTAATTGTTACTGCTAATTATTTTAAATGTACTTTATTTTCAGATGCTGTGTGGTGAACTCCACAGTATTCAAAGACAACAGATGGTGAAATAGAATTTATCAATGAAAGAATTAAACATTTCAGTTAATTAATATTTATGTATAATGTAAATAATCAGAATAAAAATTGTGTGTATTAAAAATAAATTCTATTAGTTTGTTATATTTTTCTTGAATTAATTAAGATTTACACTCTTGCTAGAATGTTTTCTTAAACAAATTTTAATATTTACAAAGGAAAATAATTCAACTTTTAAACAATGAAATAAGTAATTTTCAGAATTTTTGTCATAATAATTTGGAATATTCAATTGAGTGGAAAACTTTAATTAAATAAAAGTTTCTCTTTTATCTTTTACAAAAAAAGACATTGTTGAAATAATATCTAATTAGTTAAAATATTTGGCTGAGAAATAATTCTTATAAGTTTCTCTTACTACAAAATTAATTAAAAAAATAAAGTATGAACAATAATTTGTCTGACATTAAAATAAAAAAAATTACTCTACAAATAAAAATATCCTTGACCATTTTATTACTCTCTAGTATAATAGTAATTCATTAATTTATGCATTCACTGGAAACTTCTTAGAAGTAATTTTTAACTTTTCCAAAGAAAAAAAATAGTTTTATTTTAAACAATAAGAAACTAAATTTTCGAAAGGTTAACTATAAAATAATGAGCATAAAAATAATACTAATTTATCAATAGTGAGACTTGTATTACATTAACTAAACTTGAACAGTAAATCTGTCAAAAATCTAGGATATTTGACTGAAAATTAAGAAAAATGTGATGCTAAAGCAATTTCATAAGTAACAAGCTAATTAAAAATAATCTTCTCTTTGTCTAGTGGACAAAAATATATGAGCCACTAAGATAGATGAGGGATTATTTCAAAATCTACGCACATCTAGAATACATCCATAAAACTACCTAATATAGAGCAGTGCGTATGAATACATCCAAATTTCGTCCATGAGCCATCCACTGGCAACGTCTCGTAGACGTATAGTGGACGTAAAATAGCTGGATATTTGACGTGCCATGGATCTAAACTGGACCAAAAAGAGACGTCTACTGGATTAGAGTACATCCCGTTGAGGATGTCATATCGACGTCTACTGGATGAAATTGTGTTGTTTGGGTACCTTACTTTTTTTCAAATAATTTGTTTATAAGAATTATAATACATTAAAATTAAAGTGAAATCATTTTTTTTTAAATAAAGCAATTTCGAATACATAAGAAACAAATCTACTATATAAAGAATGATCGCAAAAAATAATAAATTTCTTACAGCCTAAAAGAACTGAAAATGGAAAAATAGAAATTAGGAAAAAGAATCACTATTTGTTACTGTGAAACAATATTATTTTTGATCAAATAATAATTTTCAGTTTATTTTCATAGTTTCATTAAATATATATTTGTAAGAAACATTGGCTTCCCAACAATCTTAGCGACAGATCTCGCCAAACACCGATATTAAAATATCCCTCTGAGATGAAATTTTTCAATACTATATTTTTTCAATTTTAATATATTCATATTTTATGTTTTTATGTATGTTATTGTAGAAAATAAAATTTCACTTTGCTTAAAAATTATTTAGAGATACCAAATTTTGCTTCACTTCGCTTCATATATATGCGAAAAAAGAATCTCTAAAAGGAAATATGATTGGCTGAGTTTATTCCCTCAAAATTCCCAATATTCCCCTTAATTCCCGAGTAAATTCCAAAGCTTCAAAATTCCCGGGAATTTTACATCTCTACTTGGTGGTTGACGTTGACAGTGAATTCGGCCGTTATTGGTTCTGAGAATCCGTGATGTCATCAGAATATGCAATGTTCACAGAAAAGGAACTTCAACTTGTATTTTGGTCGTTATTATTGTTTTTTTTTTCCCTATAGACTTGAAATTCGCGGGTTATCAGCGTTATCAAGGCCAACGTTAAATTTATAAACTCTGGAGCATCCCATGAATTTCTTTGTTCGTAAAGTTTTCTGTAAGAATTTGGATTAGTGGAATTTTTTTATTTGCTATAATGGATGAAAATCACTATGAATCAAAGAAGTTTGATGTTAAAAGAAACGATTACAAGGGAAATGGATCATTAACTGAATACAATAAAAATCCAATACTTTCTACTAATGGTAAAGTTGTTTGTCCTGAAATGTGCTATTTCTGTTTTGATATAATAAATTGCCATTTAAACAAATCTGATCCACCGAAAGCACCAAATTTCGTGAATGATCGTTAGTAAGTAAATCATTTTCTTTAATTTATATAATTGTTGAAATTTATGATTATTGAATTAATGTTGAAATTTATTTTTTGTATCGAATTACGTAACTGTTTTTTTTTTTTTAACTCATCAAAGTATATTTATATTTAATTTTTTTTTATTGTTTCATGCAAATATTTTTAAACGATTTTAAAAAATAGTGATATAACTCAGGTTTTCAGCGCTCTCTATGTTGTTTCGATCAAACGAATTATATGTTTTATTACTTTTTTGTGTCATTGTTTGATGTTAGTTCCTATTAAAATTCATTTCTGTAACATTTTGTAGAAAGCATGCGCTGAATCGATGTGCCATCTTGCAAGAAAATGATTTAGTGCGCGCCTTGTGACTTTGGCTGTTGGGATTGATTGGTTGTTATTATTCCTTAGTTTATATTCAATAGTTGGTTTTGCTATTCCTATCGCGATCGGGTTTTTTATTTCGTGCCTAATTATGGCTGCAGGATGTTGTGGTGCCAAGAAGCAAAAATTGAATAATCACGCCAGTACTTGCTGCAACGGGAATGGAAGTATTATACAGCACCACACATACCAGCCCAACCTGTTCAAAAATGGAGTTGTTGTTTGTGTTGAAATGTGTTTCTTTTGTTTTGATGTACTATACTGCCACCTAAATCAATATGATCCTCCAAAAACTCCTAGTTTCCCAAACGATAGTTAGTAAGTATGATTAATATGCTGCATTTATTTGACCACATTTATATTGAAACGTTCATATTGAGAATTATGTAAGCACTTAGAGGAAACATTTCTCGTCATTCTATTTATCCATAAATCATAATACCTACTTTTGTCTATAATAGTTTGTTCAAAAATTTTCAGAATAATTCTGTTTCTTTGTACGTTTAAACTTACGTTTAAAAATGTAATTATAATTTAATAAAGGATTCTTTTAAAAAAATTAAGTGTAATGTGATCTTTGTAGGTCTATATTAATGTTATAAATTGTGACTAAATTATTATATTTTCATAACCTTTTTTATTTGAGAAATATTTCATAGCATTTAAGAAATATCATTACTTTATAATGTATTACACTAATTCTAAGAAAAGAGTAATATAAAATAGCAATAAACTAAAATATTTAGTTACTAAATTCATAAAAATATTATCCCAAATTAAAAATACAAGAACTTAATAACAAAAGTATTTACTAAGTTATTGTGCATCATTTTATTATATGATATTAAAATTTGTTTGTTGTAAAACAAAAAATATGTTTTTCAGTGAACAAAGATCCATGTCTTTACAAAATCCATATGTAATTTTGTTTCAATTCAGCTTATTTGAATTTAAATTAAACCATATCTCGAATTGATTTTAAAATAGGTTATTTTTATTAAGTCGTGGTGGAAAGTGTATTTTATTGGTTAAAATTTATGACTAAAAATAGTTTGGTTAATCCTAGTTATCTGACAAACTTGGTATAATTTAAGTTTCCTTGTTAATTGTCATAAAAGTAATTAGAATATTCTAATATGGAAGTTTATTTTAAATTAAAATTTATATATTGATAGTTGAAAATCCTAGTATTTACGACAGGTAAATACTTTTAATTAGAATTGGTTTAAAATCGAGATCATTTTGCGTTTACCATTTTATATAAAATCCAAACCTTTCAAGTTTTTAATAATAAAGAAATAATTGATATAATTTTTAAGCAATCACTTTTACTTTTGCAATAAGTACACGATTCAGAAGGGGCATGAATATCTGAACTTTGTTCAGAGAGAGTAAGTAATTATAAAATTAGTTATTCTTTCTATATTTCATTTAATGCTAATTTATTAAGTACTGGTTAACTAAAAAGATGTTTCTATGAAATAAAAGATTTTTATTCTTTTCTTTTATCTACTTCTTATTTCATATTAAAGTTAATAAGAAAATGTTGTTGTAGTGTATTTATAAGAACAAATGATAAAATTTATAAGACATTGATGAAAAATATTATTTTATACTTTTTTCAATTATGCTCCCTTTGGTCTCCTTTTGTTGGAAAGTTTTACCAGTCATGAAAATCAGATTTTAATGCTGATTTAATATAGTAAATATGAAAAAAAATGTTGTATTTTATATATTTAAATGCTTTAGCAAAATTTTTCTTATGATGTGTGAAAATATGCTTTAGTTTTTAAATATTTAAAAAAAATGCAGATATTTATAACTTAATATCACCACAGGCAAGTTTATGCCAAATTCAATTAGCCCCACAAGGATCAGCCCAAGATGTCACACTATTAAATAATGCATACAAAAAAAGAGAAAAATAAGATTTGTATGACAACAACATAAAGAGGAGGAAAAGAAAAACAGTTTTGACTTTCATTTAAAGTCAATAATGACTCCTTTTCCATTTATAACTCACTAATTTTTTCAACTAAAACATGTGAACGAGAATGTTATATTGTTTTCTTTTATTGTCATACCTTGGAGTAATACCTATGTTGCTAATTCAGCTTTGTTATAGTGGCACTAATACATAACTAATAAAAAGTATTTTTGTTACATTAATTTTCTTTCATATTTCTATTAAGTGTGTCATAATTTTGTTAATTTTAAAAACCTTTGATAATTGTGTATATATTTATATATATGTGTGTGTAAGTTTTTCTTACTTATTTTACTTTTTGTTTTATGCATTTATTTGCTAAAAGAGAGTATCTATATATATTTTTACCTGTGTGTAGAAAACTATTTCTTATTTGTAAGTGCTATAGTTTGTGTATTTATTAATAATTAAATATAACAGAAACATATAATCTTAAAATAAATTTACTTGAAATATGTGGTAAAAAGAAGACAGAACTAGATTGGTTTGGCTTGATTTTCAATTTTCGTGTCAAGCACTCCACAGCTATGTCGCCAACCTCAATTGCGTCACTATGCTCAATATCTGGCTGCAAAGTACTGATCGCATTCAAACTACAACTTTCGAATTGCGTACTTCTTCGAATTCCAAATATCAAAATTTAGAATATTTCACTATAATTATGTACAATAGAAGTATAAAAGTCTAATGATTAGAAGTAATTTTTTTTATCACAACTCTATAGTTTTAATTAAATGGGCAATGGTGCCCTTCCTTAAAAAAAACTTCAGTGTAGTGCTATATACTGCTGTGACTAGGCAATATAGCTAAATTTTTAACATTGACAAATTGTATTTTTTATTTAAACTTTAATCAAGAGGGTTGTGACACCCTCAAAAAATCACAATCTAATACTAACGTGAAACACACAATAAAGCTTACTTAAAGATGTATTTACTTATGTAAACATACATTTTTATAAAAAAATTAGTTTATTACGACTCTGAATAAAATTTTAATGAAAACAAAATATCTTCACTGCTTTTGCAATCATTGCACCTGGCCAGAGAATAAGCTGTTTTAATGGCTTCAAAGAAATCTACTGTATTTTCCTTATGGTTTCTCTGCCATACATACTCTTTGTGATGTTTGAATCAAACTGACTAGGCACATGATTAGTACCCACCACTTATCTTTTAATGGCAGACCAAATAAAAATTCAAAATAATATGCCTTTTTAAAATTTCAAACAATATTTTAAAAATTATAAACAGTAAATTTTCCAAAAAATCTAAATATTAGAACTTTTAAAAAAAATTGTGCGAAGTCCAATAACGGAAACATTAACATAACAAATTCTTAAATTGTAAACAAATGAAATTTGCACTTGTCCTTATGTCATAAAATGTAAATCACATCATGCAAACATGTTCCAAACTGTTAAACTAGCGGGCGATAAAGTGCGCTTGGTGCATTTTACTTATTGTATTGTTCTCTACTCTTAGGCAAAATATGCTTCAAAATCAGTATGATTGCAAAAATTAATGAGCTTCAAAAATTTAATGCTGCTGTGTATATAATTGATAAAGTAAGGCTTTCTATAGTTTCACTGTTGGTAGAATCCTAGGAGCTGGTATGGATTTGGAGCAATTTTCATTTTCTCTCAAACACTGTAAATTTTATCTCACTGACCTAACATAAGTCACTTAATTCAAAATCCTGATCGCACTCAAACTTGAACATTGCAATCTTGTGCTATTTTAAATTTCTAATATCATTTTTTTTAAATTTCATTTTAATTATTGTGAAAGTATTAACATACATATTAAAATTAGAAATTTATTTTATAAAGATTACATATAAACTAAAAATCATGCATTCTATAGCTGGAGAGAAACAGGTAATAAAACTAAATTAGTAACATAAATTACACGTTCTAATGAAAACTCTGTTTTTAATTATCTAGGTAATGGCACCCACCTTTAAAAACATCAGTATAATCCAATCTATTGTGGAAACAATCAATCTATAAAGCTAAGTCTATAGCTTATATAACATTCATTTTTATAAAAACTAGGATTTTAATTAATCAAAATGTCCATTTTAGAAAACAACAGCGAAAATATCTAGCTCCTGTGAAAACTGGGCAGTAAAGCTTAATCAATTATATACATTTTAATGAAAATTGTGATTATAATTAACACTGAGCTTCTGGAATTTTTACTTAATTTGATGCATTTACTTTTTTTAGAAAATATTGTACATTTTTTAGTTTTTTTGTTTTAATATTTGAAAATTTTTTTATAAAATTGCCTGAAAACTAAATTGAGTATTAGCTTTTAATGTTACTGCTAGATTACATCACAATCAATATGAGATTGTTAATGTATTTATAACTGTTGACTAAAATTAAGATTCAGTTCCACCACAATATACTCCATGATGATCCATTTCTGTTATTTATAATTGGGGGAAAAAGTCATTCTTTAAACTTTATCAGTAATGTTTCTTTTGAGGTGCAGCATGTCCTTTTTAGGACATTGCGATAGAAAGACCAATCAATTCCTCTTTTCTTTTGAATAAGTTTATTTATTTGAAAAGACATCTTTAAATACTCAATAAATGATAGATAAATATCTGATGAAGAGGTTTAAAAATTCTAAAATTACTCATTATTTTATACAATGTTTAATCCAGTAATATAAAAAAAATTATTTAAATAAAAAAATTTCTGTTATAGTTATAAATTTATTGAAGGCTTTTGAAGTAATAATAATAACTTAAATAAAAAAATATTCTCATTAATATTTATGATTATTAATTTCTATTATTTACAAATATAATTAAAAAATGTTAAATATATATAATTATAGGCTTATTTGGCTAAGAACAATTTGTAAAATAAGAAAAAAGCTATTTAACATGAATGTCACTACTTCCTGGAAATTTTTTATTTGATTCTTGGAAATTTGTACAAACCATGTGTTTTGTATCATTTTTCTAATTATTTGTAATGACTTTTTAAGATCTAATCCAAGATAATCAATTATGTAGTCTTTACTAATTATTTTGCTTTGTTAAGTTATAAAACTTATCAAAGTCATGTTTTACCTTATGAAATATATTGATTGATAACATTTTTACAAATTAAAAATAATAAATGTTATGATTTTTATGAAAAGCTTATAAAAAAGAAGTAACTTTTCTTTTTTTTTTTTTTAGTCCTTTATTTGTCACATGGAAGATAGGAAAGGATAGAAGACTTAGAGGATGTATAGGAACCTTCAATTCTATGAACTTACACTCTGGGCTTAGGGAATATGCTGTAACAAGGTAAGGACACCTGAGTTGTTCTAGTAGTAAATATTAGTAAAATTAAATCAATCATTTCAAGTTCATTTAAGATATACTGAATTTCCTTAATTTTTAAATGTGTTTTGTGATGTGATAGTTTATTACAATATGGTAATGTAGCTAATTGATTTTTGATGTTTTCTAACATATTGTTAATTTATTTTATTTATCATTATAGAAATAACCTTCTTATAATATAATGTCATTCCAATTATATATGGTGGGAACATTCCTGTAACCATCTAACACAAAGAGGAAATTGTGAATAGTTTCTTGTGAAAGTAGAATAATATTTTAAGGGTTGATCGGTGTTTTCTTTATATCAATTAGCTATGTTACGCACTAGTGGTAGTTCAAGATGATTTAAATTCTTGGGTTCTCTAGCATGTGTTTTGTGATGTGATAGTTTATACTTAAATTCCTAGCTTAAGAAAGATTATAGCGATTCTGAATCCACTTTAAATATTCAAATTGAAATAAATGTTATTGTTAGTAATTTATTTACATTACATTTCCGTTTTATTTTCCCCAGCTTCTGATTTAATTGAAGTTTGTTTATCCAGCTTTCTTTTGTTGCAGTGCTTTTAAAGATAGTAGATTTAGTCCAATAACTAGAGATGAGTTTGGAAAGCTACATGTTTCTGTCTCTATATTACGGCATTTTGAAGAAGGTGAAGATTTTATGGATTGGGAAGTAAGTGTTTAAATATAAATATGTGAATTCAATAGCAAGATAAAAAATTTTATCGTATATTATGTTTTATAACTAGAAAATCTTCATTTTTTTATATTTCTAATACATTATAATATGTATTTTAATTTCTTAGGTAATTATAATTATATTTATAAGTTTAAATTTTTTGATATCTTTATATTCTTTTGCTGTATAATTGTTAACATGTGTATGATTTCTCTAATTTAAATTTATGACTTCATTGTTTTACTTTTAATTATGGTGATGAAACCAAATTTTCACTGCTATTAATAATTACATAATTTTAATCATTCACTGTTGCAAATCCTTCAGAAATAAACCAATTCACAATTCATTGAAATTTTAAGATTTTATCTTCTTAGTGCTAGTTATTATGTCTCCAATGTTTGTTTTGCTTAGATGCAAAAATTTGAATAAATTGTTTATCACTTAGTTTTTTTCTTTTTCTCTTTTTACACAGAAGAAAATATATTATGATCATGACTATTTTATGCTGAGAAAATTTCTTAAATTCACAAAATAAACATTGGTATATCTTGTGTATTAAAAAGTTAAAAATAAACAATTTGTTCTAATTGCTGCTCTTTGGATTAAAACATCCTTACCTTTTTTTAATAATTTTTTAATTAAAATCTTTCTTTAAGAATGCTTTATGTAAGTTATTCAAGTATCTGTTAAATATTGGGCTTTCTGTAAACAAAAATTTGATAGTAGAAAATTGAAATAATCAATCAACTCTGGCTATGTACATTATTGATGATTATGTCTGAAACATACGAGTTGTTAACAATAGCAAAGACTACTTATAGTTTTGCTGCTGGTACAAGACAAAAGTGTTAATTAAATTTCCATGAATTAAAACAATAAAAAGAAGTAGCCGATAAATGGAGGAAAGCAAAAAGCGCTTCTTGAAATTCATAAATTAAAAATCAAAATGAACCGTTTGTAAGATGACATATGAACTTGAAAAATCTGCAATAGGAATAGCTGAGGAAGCTGCAAAAACTGGTAAATTAACATTAATTGCAAAATCAATCATGTGTAGCCGTAGTGCTTCAGAGAATCAACAGTTTTTATTCTGTATTTATAATGAGTTAAAAATTAAAGACTTAGAGATGGAAAATAAGCCTTTCCTAATAGTAATATTGTGTATATGAGTAACTAAGAAATGTGAAAATCTATTGAATGATTAAAGAAAGTCACAAAGAAGGGTCTTCAAACTTTTCAGCTTTAGGGCCATACTGTTTACTCCACTAAGCTCCAAAGGCTAAACTATAATTTCTAGAATAGTCACCAAGTATGTGTTCTGAGCAAGCATACATTTACTGAATTCACTGGGTGAATTACGCTTGTGCATATTAACATGACGACATTTAGTGGTCAAAAGCAGAAATAGGTTGGTAATATCTTCTTTTACTAACAGATGTCATTAGTAGTAATTTCAAAAGTGCAGTAACAATTAAACATTCGTGAATAACCTCAATATTTCAAAAAGGTTCTGGTGTATTCCACTCACTTTGAGATCAAAGCAATTGGAGCATATAAAGTTATTGGTGCAACCACTAAATGTGCCTAAGAAAGTGGAATTGTGTAGATTTTGATATGAAGTGATTAGGAAAACCGTTTAAAAGACTGATTAGCCAACACCCATATGTAACTGTATTTGGATTTTACTTGTAATTTTTCTGTGTGATTTACTAGTATGGAAAAGAAGCAAAAATTAAACAGTGAATGCAGAACATGCAAAGATTAATGGAGCTTTCAATATTTTGTTACTGAGTCCAGTAATAAGGTGCTATGTTTGTTTTATAATGCAACCGAAGCTGTTCTAAAAAAATGTAACATTAAACGTCATTATGGAACAAGACATTTTTAAAAATTTCTCAAAATATGCAGAAAATTTGTGGATAGAAAAATTTGAAGCACTGATTGCAACAATCTTTGCTTACGAAAGTTAATACTGAACAAGAAGTTGCAACTCTTTCCAATGGATACCTTGCATCTTCATTCGTGTTATTTTAGCTCTTCCGTTACTGAGGTGGAAATCAAGTTTCAGGTTCAAATCAAATTTCAGGGTGGAAATCAAATGGATATATACAGGATATATACATTCCAAACATTGATATACATACATGTGTGATACTTTTTACCCCAACATAATTACCGAGGGTAACTGCTGGATGTTCACTAGTTTATAATGTTAGTGGGATTCATTTTAATTGTTAGTTATTATCTTTATGTTAAATTTTCTGCATATTTTGCTTTTTATTAAACAGCTTTACCTAGAAAGTAAATAAACTCCAGCTATTATTATTTTTTAAATAATTCCAAGTTATTACTGCCACATTTAGTTTTTCGTTGTTGAGGGCTGGATTTGGCCCTCAGGCCGTAGTTTGGAGACTCCTGCTCTAAAATAGGAATGTAGAATTGTGTAGTTTTAAAAGAATTTGAAAATAAACAGCAGAAAAATTTAGATTCAGAAGAAAAATTTCTTATTTATTTGTAATCTTCACTAAATAATTGGGGAGAAAAGTCATCCTGGAAATCAAATAATAGTTATATTTATTTGTTTTGAATAAGATATTTATTTGGAAAAAGATTGGTATATGCATCTGAAATACTCAATAAATAAATAGATAAGAATCTAAAGAAGTTGTTTAAAAACTCTAGAATTATCCATTATTTTATACGGTGTATAATTCAGTAATGTAAAGAATATTGATTATTTAAATAAAAAAATTTCCGTTATAGTTGTAAATTCATTATAGTCTTTTGAAATAATCATTAAATATAATTGAATAAAAAAATATTAATTTTTTGCAATTGTTTATTTTTGTTATTTACATATGTAATTGAGGAATATTGAATATACTTAATTATATATATATAGTTAAAAACAATTTTTTAAATAAAACTATTTAATATGAATGTCTATACTTCATAGGAATTTTTGATTTCATTCTTGGAAATCTCCTTAAATGTCTGAGAAATTTGCACAAACCCTGTTTATTCTCACTTATCTGAAAAAAAAATTCATATAAATGTATTCTCCATAAATGCATGTTTTAGGGAATACTTTTTAAAATTATTTATAAATTAAATGCCCTCAAACTTGATTTTCAATATTTTCTGCACATCTATCTCGTCCTTTTTTGCCAATTATTATGAGCATGTTTACAAGTTACTTTTTATTCAATATAAAATTCTTATTTCTAACATCTCAAATGTTATTTTGAATTTCAAATTATTGAGGTTTGATTGCTATTGTGTATATCTTTTAACATTGGTTGCATTTAAATTTTTTGTAGTATTTATATCTTTGTATTTACAAATATTTTTTACACTTACAGATTGGTATACATGGTATTCGCATTGAATTTACCACTGAAAAAGGCTCAAAACGAACTGCCACCTATCTTCCAGAAGTTGCATCTGAACAGGGTAAAATGCATTATTTTAATATCTATTTTTTATTTATTAGTTAAGAAAAAAGTTGCTTGGGAATTATCAGTAAACATAAATAAATTAGAAAATTATGCTGTATTTAGTAAGATGTGTGTTAAAATTCTTAATAAAAAGTATTTTTAAAGTTTTTTTACATTTTGTTTTCAAATTATTTATTCCCCGAATAATATGTTAACCTAATTTTAAATAAGTATTTTTTTAGTTATATGTATACATATAGTTTGTCTTGATTTTTTAAAATCA
>CM075857.1:12656759-12824259 GCA_037975125.1 Latrodectus hesperus | reverse complement strand
CTTGTATCTAAATTCATTCAACAGGCAAGAAACATTGTCATGCATTCTTGGCAAGCAGTTAAATTTATCAAAAAAATTTATAAAATTTTAATAAATGTGATGTTTTTAAGCAATATAAATACTTTGAAAAATTTACCACAAAAGTTCTATGTGTGTAACTAATATTCTATGTGAAATAATTAATGAATTGATTGTCTATGGAAAGTATATAATTTATGCACTAGTTGATATTGCAGTATTGTAAAACAGCTTCAAAGATGATTTTATCGAAAAATGTAGCAAAAAATATTTGTTCAATTAGCAAGATAGTTGGTTATAATTCTTAAAGGACTGCATTTTAGATCGAAAATATCTTAAGAATAAAAAAGGAGAATAAAAGAAAAAAAGCTGAGACTCATTTTTAAAAATAAGACTTAAGTTTTTAGATGCAAAAGGATACTTTAGAAGTAAGTATCCTTTTGCATCTAAAAACTTTGTCTTATTTTTAAATTGAAAATATCCATTAGAGAAAGTGTTTAAAAAAAGTGCTTGAAAAAGGAACAAAACTTTGTTTTCATTTGAGTTTCAGGCAGTTCAGAATAATTTTCAACTGTGTAAATATCCATATAATAATTGAAAAAATTAACAGATCTCTTAAAACAAGTGGTTGAATATGGATAACGTGTAATAATAAGGATAACATATGTTATATATAAACTCATTAAATGTTTACCTTTTAATTTGTCTGAAAGAATTCAAATGTAGGTTCATTATTAAATCAAACATTCCTTGAAGTAAAGATGTTACTAGGTGGTAAGTTAAATTTAAATGTTAAAATTGTACTGAAGTATTTGTACTTCTTAACTTTTACTGCCAAAACTTTTTTTTAATGCATAATCTTAATTTATGCATCCCCCCCATGGAAAAAAAAATCCATCAGAAACTATTTTACATACAGGGTTAGCAAGAAATAAGTTTCCCACTTCAGAAGGCTGTAGAATAGGTTCTATTTGTCCAAATGCGATAAAATTTGAACTACAGATAATTCAAATGATGCCCTTGACATTTATTTTTAAAAAAATAGTACAGAATTTCACTGATAGATGGCACTGTAATACATATAAAAACATTTGGCATGCTTTATAAATGTTAAATAGTAATAATAAAAAAGTAGCATTACAACTGTTCAATATTCCCCCCTTCATTTTCAACAATATGCTCTAATCGCAAAACTATATTTTCGACAGCAGACCAGAGTGAGTCTGTCAGAATATCAAGGATATGGCACTGAATGCTGTCCTTCAGATCTGGTACAGATGCTGGCCTTTTCCTTATATATTTGGTATTCACTAATTACATTATTCCAATACTGCTTGTGAAGAATAAATGAATTATAAAAATTATTCAATAATATTTCTTGACTTGCACTTTAATACGTACTTAATTGAATCTTTTACATATTTATTACTTTAAATATTATAGTTAAGTGTTGAATTAAATTATTTAAAAATTAATCCAACTACTACTTATTTAAAAATATCTTGAAAACCTCTTTACATTGCTTTCTTAAATGACACTTTGTGCATTGGAATATTATAATGTGTGATTAAAAGTTGCTGTTTTGAGGGAGCTGCCTATGAGAGTGTCTCCAATGTGCATCTATATCTTGCCCTGAATTACATTTGTTTATTTTTAAAATGCATGTAGGGAAGCTTAAAACATAAACAATGATGATGCTCATTTTCATGAATCCCTAATTTATGACTGCTTGTCAACTAAGATGTTTTGTTTATTCATTTTCATTGCTTCTTATTTTGTTTCCACAGAATATTAGCATATATTAAAATAAAAGACAATTAAACCGTACATTTCTAGTCCTTCTCCCCATGTGATTTTCATGAATTAAAAGCTTGACAAAGCCTTTAAGAGATTGAGAATTCCAACTGAACACAGAAGTGCTGCTGCCATTTTGAGCGTCTTCACACTCAAAAGGCTATACCTAGTGAATCAGTGGCATGATTGTTTAAATGCGGAAGATTATTTTGCATGACTAGCCTGCCAAATTTGAGCTGTTCAGTCTTTGAACAGAAGCTTCTTTATTGCCTTTGTCTCAATTGGTTCTGTTATATTACTGCTGTTTCTCAGTAATTGAAATTTTTAAGCTTCTACAGTATTACTTATTCCAGAACATTAAACTTAAAAAAAAATCCTCTGTTAGTATACTTTTCTGCTTGACCTTAATGTTGTAATGTATTTGGTAAGTTAAATATATTTTAATTTTTATAAGGAAACATTTCGATTAAAAAATTTTAGAGATGATAAAATAAATTAAAAATTTATGCTATAAAAATAAACTCTTAATATATTTTTTATCAAAGAAATGAGTTAAAAAGATCCATGTTATGATTGAATTGATAATATTAAATATTTGACATTTTTTTTAATTATTCTATCTTGTAAATAAGATTTTAGTTAAGAATTTGGTATTTGTAAGTGCATACCTGAAAAAAAGTGTAATAAATATTAAAAATGTTTATTTCATTAATTTTTACTGCTTTTCTGTATTGTGATTTAAGCTTGGAAATGTTTTCTTAATGGTATTATTTGACTGCTTCTATATTTTTTCCTTTATATATAATGTCCTTATGTACAATATCCTTTTCATGAATTTCTCTCTATTTATTTAAACTGTTAATAAACTTGTAAAGTTTATTAATTTCAACCTTACTAGTGCTAATTCATCAGTGACTTTGTAACATAATCATTAATATTCAGAATTGCTTATTCTTTACTTCAAATAAGGGAAATTTTTATTAGATTAGTAATTTTATAAATTCAAACTTTTTATTTAAAATGTACTCATTTGTACTAGCAGTAATAATATTTTAATGTTTCTTTATTTTTAAATCTCCATTATTTTTAGGAAAAATTATGTATTATACAAAATATTAACCATCCATCAGTAACAAACTGATTAAACATTTTCGTCTGCAAAATTATCCTGAAATAGTGCATCTTGTAGCGAATATTATTTAAACTGTTTGAAATTGAGTTAAAAAGTATGAAAATTCTTTAAAGATTTTGCTTTTACTTCAATCGTGTGATATCCAGTCATTTGGCAAATATTTATTATAAATAATTACTTTCTCAAAGTGTGATGATTCGTGATATGTAATAATCAGAATAGTTGTTCAGAATTGTGTAATAATTATGCAATATAAGTATTATATATTTTATATTCACTTATATAAATTTGTTTTAAAGAATTAAAGTGGAATTTTTTTAATGTATATAGTTGTACATACTTATACTTTATCTTGTGGTTCAATATTATCCTATTCTATCTCTGTGTGTTTACCATTTAAATCATTTTGTGTTATTAACTTTCTTTCATAGTCATCAGTTTTTTTATTTATAGCTTTTAATTATATTATATACAAATATTTTTGTTTTTTAATGTTGCTTGGGTTTTGAAAAAATATATTATTACTACATGAAATCTTAGTTTTGCCACAACTTGTCATTTTTTAATCTTGCACCACAAAACCCAACCAACTAACTAAGATGTAAGTATTGTATGTCTACCATCTTTATTACATTAAAATATATCTTGTGTTTCATTACATCTTCTATCAAGAAATTTCTGATACTCAAAACATGTGAATTATGCATTCATATATTGTTTCAACAATCATTTAAAAGGAAATGTTTATATAATTTATAAATATTTCTAAAATTGAAATGTCTTTAATTGTGACTTAAATGCGAATAAGTATTTGTGGATAATAAAATGTGCTGTCTTAAAGAATTTCGATCCCAAAGACACTTCTCTCATTGATATTCCATTTCTATTGTGGAAGACCAGATAGCATATGGATAAGTGAACAAATGAAAAGCTATGTACTGTGTAGCTTGTTTTCAATAGTGTATTTAATCATGGACATTAATGATAAAATTCCAATTTTATCATTGGTAATCTAGTCCAACTAAAGAATTAGGAGTAACAGCAGCAAAACAGTTATGCTACAATATATCTCTTTAATGTCTTAAAGTTTTCTCATATCTTAAATTTATATAAATTGCATGCATATTGTTGGTTTAAAATAATATATAATCTTTCCTTAATCAAGAAGAATCCTTGTTTCATTTATTTTGAAATGCTGTCTTATTACTGGGCAATATATAATAATTCATAGAAAATACATATTTTTTAAAATGATATCTTTAAGGCTCAACTTTGTTAGTTAATAGTCTTTAACTTAAAACATGTTTAAAATTACAACATATGGCATCTTAAAGTATATGAAAATGATACTAATTTGACTGGTAAATAATATATTGTTATATACCACAATGGAACTTAACAATCCATATATAACTTTAATCCAGTTTTAGTTACAAGAAATTAACATCTATGAACAGAAGTAAAATTTCTATCTTTAAAAAGTCAAAATTAATTTATATGAAATTTTTAATAATCAAGTACTGACTTATAAAATGAAATTTGTATTGTAGGTATTATAACTTAAGTAAAATGGACATCTGTATTTGTCAAAATGCATTTACTTCCTAAACATTGTCATTTTTAATTTTCTTAATTACTTTTTTAAAATTATTTGTATTTTGTTCATTTTTATGTTTTTTGTTTTATAATAAAGGAAGATGTGATCAATATAATTGTTGTAATCTTTATAAAATGTTTTACAAAAAGATATTTTTTCTCCATAAAAACATTCTCATTATCAAAAAATCATTCCCCAATAATATTTTTT
The DNA here is from genome assembly GCA_037975125.1 of Latrodectus hesperus. NCBI lineage: Eukaryota > Metazoa > Arthropoda > Arachnida > Araneae > Theridiidae > Latrodectus > Latrodectus hesperus. The sequence goes on along the minus strand of CM075857.1, from coordinate 12,819,508 downwards.
TTCTTTAGCTGCTGGAATAATTCTTTATTAATAGACTCAGCTAAACTTATCAAGGTCCCAGCAGTGTAAAAATTATTGGCAAAAGTATTTAATCAAGCTTATGGTCTTATCTTAAAAATGAGAAAAAACTGTATTTGTAATGAAAAGTTATTCTAGAATTTTTGTAATGTATATAAAATTAAATGTCTACCAATTATTTAAGAATGGAAAAATTTACTGAAATCTTTTGTTTTTATTATAAATAAAATACTTTTTGGAATCCCCTTTGAAATATTTTTATAAGATACAAATCTGGCCTTCTGAATTATTTCTTTTAATGGCTTTTATGATTGTCACTCAATGTATGTATTAAATTGCTTAGGCTTCCTTTTAAATTTTTTTTTAAATACCACATTTTTACATGAAATAGTTTTTTTTCTTATTCATATCCAAATAAAAACAGAAGCAATAACATCAGTAAAAAATTTTTTTTCTCATTCTATTTGTGTATTTAAACTTTTGTTTTTGCAGGTTGGGATCGCATACAAACAATAGATTCCCTCCTTCGCAAAGGTGGCTACAAAGGAACAATAAACAATGATGTTAGAAAATCCATCCGTCTCACTCGTTATCAGAGTGAAAAACTGACAGTTAGTTATCCAGAGTATAAAGAGTATTGGCGGAGCCGAAACTGTTGACCCCACGCTAGGACTAGCTGAAGCAAAGTCACTCATTTGGACCACACTACTTCACTGAATCCGCCTTCCCCACCACAAGACTAAATTTTGGGGGGAGCAGTCACGTCATATTTCGTAAAAATGAATTCCATGGGCATCTAAGTGCTTTTATAATAAATTGTGTGTTCTATTTTAATTGTTCTTTGTCTGTTGTTATAAATCACAATTGTTTCAAATTTTAGATTTTTTAAGTTTAATTATTAAAGTTAATTATCTTCAGCTAAAATTCTTTTTATTTTGTAATAAATCATTTTCAGATAAGATCAATAATTTAGATATGTAAATAAAATTGTTGGTTATCTAGTTCTTTCTTGAAATGAAAAATTGTAAGCATTGCAAGAAAACCAAGCAGTATAATCTTTTGAAGAAAATAATTTCTATTGTGTTGCTTTTTTGTCCTGTTATTGCTATCCATTTGGAATTTAGAAAAATGTTATTAGTTCATACCTCTTATATTTTTTAAGTAAACATTGAATTGTTTCTAAAAATTCTTGCTTTTTCATTTTTTCAAATGTCATTTCATTTTTATGAAAAAATGTTCTTATTCTGTGAAAAGCCTGTTTACCATCGTTAAAAGAAAGAATTATTCAAAAGAAATAGATGCAAAATAATGAATGCAAAAACAGGACATATTGTAGTTAACATTAAAAATCCTCCGATGTTGGATGCATATTTTTAAGTGTGTAATGAATGCATTGTAAGGTACAAGCAAGAGCTCCTCTGTTATGTGTATTGCATTCTTACTTTGATGATAGAAATAATATAACTAATAAATTGACATCCACCTCCCGTTTTAACCTTCCCACTCAATACATTATTTGTATCTTTCATGCCCTTTGTACCCATTGCAGAATTTTAAAAAAATGTAACTGACTATTAGAAATAATTGTTTTATTAGTCATTATTATTTATTTATTTTAATTTCAGAAATAGAGCTGTCATATTGAAATATTGATTTTTTAATAAACTTCTAGCTATATATATGTTTCCATTTAAAAATATGGTGCTAAAAATATCTTGATATAAATCCTTAGCATTCATAGATGAACTAATGCTTCACACCAAAAATATTTTAAGATAAATCTTTGATTCATCCCATAATTTTTTTGTACAAATTAAATAATCATGGTATTTTTCCATTATCATGTTATAAATGAACCTCAATCATATTTAATTGTGCGGTCATCAGTTGTGCAATCTGAAATTATTTGAATTTGTTCATTATAAAATATTTTTTTCAGTTCCATATAAGTTATCGAGTAAATCAATGTAATTTAACTAATCTTAAACTTGCACATCTACATTAATTCATTTGAGACTATGATTAAGCAGGTGAAGGCACACATCCCTTCCCACAAGTAGTTATATCTTCGGCCACAGAAAAAAGTAAAAAATACATGATTTCGTCACAACATTGAAAAACATAGTTTATTCCATTTATGTTTATCTTTTAAATGTTAATGAATTTTATTTAAAAGAAATAAATTAATTCTTGCAAATTAATGCATTAGCTTTAAAGTTTAATGCTTTTGATTTAATTATAAATGTAGTTTAAATGCTATAATGAAGGGCCTATTTATTTTTAAAATATTTTAGCATTTAATTACACTTTTTACATTGGTGTTAAGATGGCAAAGTGTTATAAGTTGCTAATTAATTTCTAGAAGGGGAAATTTTATTAGAGTGTAATGGTATGAGTATCTCCTTCAAAGTGGTGGGTCCCAGGTTTCCTTCTACCCCACTGTTTTTCTACAAGTATCTCAAATAATTTCAAAGTATCTCAAATAATGAAAATCTGGTAAATTGTAAATTCGTCAAAATTGGCAGAGAATCTCTTAGGCAAATTTGAAAATCAGAATGTATTAAAATGCTTGTAAATAAATTTTTAAACTATTTGCATATTTCAAATTTGAGATTTCAAAGTTTGATTTTATTATTTAGTAATATAATTAATATCTATATTGATAACGTCTTAAAAATTTAGGTAAGAATTATCCTTGGATTTTTTTGAAATTCAAGTTATTAAAAATTTTGAAATAAGAATTGAAACCGAAACATTTTAATGAAGTGATTGCATTTGAAGATTAAATCTTTAAAAATCAAAATGCAAATGGCAAAGAAAACTCTTAACTAGTCCTTTAAAATATGAAGCCATGAGTTTTCTATAATTTGACTTAATAATTTATCGGTCAATAATAAAACTTCAATCATATTACTGAAAAATAAGATTTAATATTTAAAAGTGGTATATAAAATTAGATAAAGGAGGAAAATTAAAATATAAATCATAATCTGTCTTATTAGCCCTCATGTGCAAAATAAAAAGATTGTTGAGCGAAAAATAAACAAATCAAATAATTATAATAAGAAAAGAATATTTGAAGCTTGCAGAGGCTATTGAAAATTATATAAAGAAATATACAGTGAAGTGAATAAAATATATTTTTTTAATTAAATATGTGATTTTAAAAGTAATTAAATTTGCCCATTTTATTTAGTGTGTTTAATCTCAATATTGTTGGCAATTTTCTAATCTTTTATTTATTATATTGCTGTAAATTGCCAATTCAGTCAGTATTTTTTTTGTTTAATTATATCAGTTATCCTAATTAATGTATTTTATAATAAAAATTAATGGAAAATGTTCAATAGCTACAAAATTTATTTTCTCTTGGAATTCTGAACAGGAGATGGATATTGTTCCTCTTTCATTATTCCAGATTATTAGAGTGCATGCTTGGAAATTTCCTGTGTGACCTGTGGATATGATTCACTGTTCAAATAACATGGATTATAAGGAAAATTCAGTTAAAGCTATCTGTTTATGTTGTGTCTAATTTCATCATAAAGCTCTAAAAGTATTTTTCAATGAGGAAGGTTTTAATTGTTTTAAAATTTTTCTTAATATCTTGTTCCATTTTAAAAATATTAATGACTTTTAAACAATTTGCCATCTGAATGCAGATATTTATAAGTGCTTTTGGGTTAACATTAATTTACTGCTTAAGGCACAATATAAATTTTTTGTTTCCATAATTTTGCGTAAATTATGTCTGTTTCATTTCAATCCAAAATAAGAAATGAAATAGAAATATTAGTGAATGGTATTAGTGGTTTTGTGCGAATTTTCTGTGTACTCCTGATTATAAAATTCCATAAGATTTTTTTTTTCTAATGTACATTTATGAGTAACAGAAAGGGATTTTGGCAATTAAATACAAAATAATTCGAAGTATTTAGTTGGCTTTTGAAAAACTTCTAACTTATTTAGTTGGTAGTAAAAAAAAAAAAATGGGTGGAGAAGGGAGATAATTTGTTTATTTACGAAACTAGCCTTATTAAAATCAGTTTGATAGCTAGTTGATATGGTATTGAAAAGTCTTGAAAGTTGTTTCTGCTAAAGAAATTACTTTCAAACAGAATTAAATATTTCAAAAATGCATTGAACTTTTAAGTATCTGGTTTGATATTATTATGTATTTTCTCATGGTCATGTGCATATGAATTATTTATTAATTTATATTTTTAAAATGTGAGGCAAAATATCTGCAGTAAATTAAGTAATTGAATTATTTCTAAATATTGTAACATTCGCAAGCCCTGTTATTTTGAAGTCATACATTTAGAGTGTATACATATCTGTGTACCTAAAATGTTTCTTTGTTCATTGCACATGTAATTTTCTGTACTTATTGAACGAGCTAACTGCAGTCCATGCTCTGAAATGAATTGTATTTAAGCCGAGCCATCAGTTTTAAAATTCCATGAGCATCTCTTAGAAGAGAGCTGCTCTCTTTGGATTCGGTGAAGTACTCAAGTCATTCGTGAATAAAGACATATTTTGTAAACTATTGCTAAACGTAAGTAGTTGTGTAGGAAAATTATATGTCATGGTACTTTGTGTGTGTACTCATCTAAACCACCAGATTAAAAGTTTTTATATTTTGATTGTTCTTTTCTTATTTTATGAGAATTAAACTGTTTTTTATAAAAAAAAAATTTGTGTTTTTATTTTGTCCAGATATGCATCAGATTAGAAAATAAATGAATAAGATATTTTTCGTAGTCAAATTTTATTAAAATTGCTGTATAAGATCGAACGCATTGGTAGGCACTTTTGTGGGTCTCGAACATCTTTTAATTTTTTTTATTTGTCTCGCCTTCGCTGATAACTGATTAAAAAAGAATATTTTTAGAAATGTGAAACATAAAACTAAGTATCGACGATCACCTCAAAATATCTCACCGGTTCCCCAAGTATCCCACGCCCGGTCTAAGTTGGATATCCCCCCCGAAGTGATTTCTCGCCAAATCTTATGTTTTACATTATTTTTATTCATATATGCTTCTTTTCAGTGGCAACAGAAATTGAAGTTTTCGTTTTACTTTCAATTTGAAGTTTTTGTTCTAAGTTTCGATTCGAAGTCATTTGACCGCTTTTTTCTGTTGTATTTCGTTGTCGCCAGTGTCCAAACATCGTTAACTGTTATTTTTTCCAATTTCACATTGTTTATTTATTATTTATATTTTTCTTTTATATTATCAACATCATAAACTTCTTTTTTCCAATTTCTTTTTGCTTATTTGTTATTATCTTATATATTATTGTTAATTTATTATTATATTTTTCCTTAATGTCTGCATTTTGACTAAAATTAAAGCAAGTAATGATGGATACTTTACTTTTACAAGCTCTAGACCAACAGTAGGAAACCCCGAAATTGTGAACAGAATTTTTTTATTTCATTTATCACAGGATCAACGATTATTATTTAATTTTTTGACGGAAATTGAATTAATAAAAGGCGCGAATTACTGAAAATGTAGATCGGAGATGACGAGTAGACCGAAGAAAGGTTATTCCGATGCTTTTACTTTAGAATGTAGAAAATTTGTTGGGGAGAAATAATACAATACAGAAAAATCAATCAGGCATGGTTGGTGGTTTTCACAATCCAAATAAAATTGTTCGAGGTTTTATTCATATGAGGGGTTCTGAAACAGAACAGATAGTTGAGGTTGGCCGATTGGAGGCAGTTTATCAATAAGATAAAATTAGATCAAATCGAACTTTCATCAGAAAAAGGGAAGGGTAAAATCGTAGAAATTTCCATCTGCCAAATTTTGATTAATCAATATCATAAGTTTGAGGGTCAGTGGGTGTTTGGAGGGATAGTTTTTCTAGTTGCTGTTCACGGCAGAGCACAAGTAACTTTATTGAAAAGTATTGGGTTTTGCCTGGCACTTCCGTGTATTCCGACTGTTGGAAGAACTTGGGAAGAAAATTTAAAAGTCAACCATAAGTTGACATTTGTTGATCCCGCGCGAAACTGGGTGCCACACGAATGAGTACAGTTGAAAGTACGTGGAGGCTTGTAAAAGCGTCCTTACCAACGTACAAGACAGATTCCAACTTGCTATGTTTATGCTCCATAAAGCTTGCATAGCGGCAAATGTTGATTGTTTTAATGAATTGGGAGGAGTACCAAATTTCGTAAAAGGTGTAATTAATTTATTTAAATTCTATTGCTGACATGTATTTTTTCTAATGTATTCGTGTTTCAATTTATGTTTAATTAAAAAGTACATATAAAAAGTTTTTATTCATTTTCCAATAAATTTTTTTTAGATTTTTTATACTATTATGTGATTTAAAATTTTCTAAAATGGTTATTTTTGGAACTTTGGAAATTAACTGTTTTTTATATAACAAAAATGTGATTTGTGTTTTTATTTTACCCAGAAATGCACCAGATAAGAAAATGAATGAGATAGGTATTTTTCTTGGTCAAATTTTATTAAAATTCTGTGTAAGATCGAATGCAGGTGTAGGCGCATTTGTGGGTCTCGAACTACTTTTAATTTTTTTTATTGGTCTCGCCTTCACTGATAATAGGTTAAACAAGAATGTTTTTAGGAATGTGAAACATAAAACTAAGTATCGACGATCTCCTCAAAATGTCTTACCAGTTCCCTAGTGTCCCACCCCTGGTCTAAAGTCATTGTTGTGTTAGTAGAAATTTTGTGCATCTTTCATGAATTAACTATAAGGATATCGATGATAAATGTAAATAATGAATTTACATATATAAAAACGCACTATTGCAATAAAAAGCAAACATTGCGTATAATGTGGATTTTCATTTTATGCATTCGATCAGTGCTGCTTCCATTAAATTTAAATAAAAAATTTAAGTTTTTTATATTTGTTTTATTTTTAAAAATATTGAAAAACCTTCAATTAAATGCAATATAGAATAAATTTGTATTCACAATTTTTTTTTCTTTTTTTTGTAAATGCTTGAATATTTTTATACAAAATTTTGTGTTTTGCAATATAACTATTGCAATTTGAGTACTTATTATATATTTTCTAAATTTTTATTCTTTTACCCTATTTTCTTTTTGCAGAGTTGTTTACAATTGAGCTTGATGAACAATAAAGTCTTTCAAACCTGCTTGAATAAAAAAAAATTCGTACTTTTTTAATTCTACATCTATTGGAAGGCAAAATTCTTCTGGTACCTCTTAATCGATTTTTTCCCAAGATGGGCCAACGCTTCAAGAAATATTTGTTAACATTTTTTCGGGGTATATAGTTTTGTAAATTTTATTTTTCTACAATTATAAGTATTCTGAATAAAATATTAGTAATTTCATTGGATTTAACTTTTTCCTGTTAAAAGAATTTTCAGAATATGTTCCTTAACTTGAAATGTTTAGACAATTCTAACTTTTTGGGAGGTATTCTGTTTGTCATAAATCGTGTTTTATGATGGATTAATGTTTCAAGTTCTTTGTAAATAAAATTAAAACAAATTTACAAAATTTCATTTAAAATTAATGGTTCATTAACACACTTTTGGCTGAAGGCATGAAAAGTAGGTAAAGATTGTTTTTTCTCCAAAATGCAAGTTGTCTACGTTTCCCTACTGAGAAATTTTTATGTTGTAATCCAGTTCCATCTATTTTAAATTTATTTAATAATTTTGATTCTTTTGTGCATGAATGTAGAAAAATTTGAGTTATTTTTTTAGTGTTTCCCTCGTTTGAAGCCGAACAAGAGAAGAAAGTTATTTGATCACTTCGGCGTTCTTTTATAACTGGTCCAATGACTGCGATTTGAGCAGAATCCGTCTAATATGAATTGGTAAACATAAAATGAATGTAATGACAATATTAATATTTTTTTTACTGTGTGTATTCGACATACCGAAATAAAGTGCTCAAATGAACTTTTAACTAAAATTTTAGCGAGCTTGACTTGTCCAAGTGTCATTAGTAACAACAACTCTATTTTCACGAATACTTGTAAACAGGAATTGGAATCTTTATGAACAAAGATAGTTTATGAGACTTTGATTGGTTTCAAACTGTCCATATATTCCTGAAGCCTTCTCGCAAAGGTATCATGTTTAATTTTGAAATTGGGTGCATCAAAGAACTCACCAGAAAGTCGAATATTTGTCCCATAAACCATTTGCGCTATGGAGGGGGTTGGATCCTCCCTCATTGCAGATCTCAATCCCTGAACATTGTTGGTAAGACATCAATCCATTTGACACTATTATGAGCTTTTATAGCTGCATTCAATGCTCTGTGGAAACGTTCAATTTTTCCATTGCTCTTGGGGTGGTTAAGGCTTATATGAAAAACTGTAGTCATACATATAATGTACCTAAATTTTCTACAATAATTCAGATTCAAATTCCCTTCTTTGGTCTATAATTATTCTGCTTGGTACATTAATTTTACAGATCCGATTTGCATAAAAAGGTACTCTTCCTGCAGTAATGTGGGCCAAAAAGATGGCTTCCATCTAACAGGAGTAACTATCAAAGCAGATTAAGCAATACATTTGACTATTGAATGGTGCAATATGGTGTCAATGTGTATAAATTTAACATCTTTAAAAAAATTTGGATTTGGTCTCTAATTTAGCCTTTTGGCAATTTATGCATGCTTGTGCCCATTCCTTATAAGGAATGGGTACAAGCATACATAAAGAATGGGCACATTTTTAGATGCAAGCACATATGGCTTAAAATTCAAGGGGGTGTCATTAGAGTGGAATCTATTGAATTCATTATCTGTACACTATTTTTGAGTTATTTATTCATAATCAATAATAGAAACTGCTCCAATTCTGGATAAAGCGTCAGCAGTATTGTCTTTTCCACTAACATGCTTAATGTCTGTGCGGAAAAGAAATATGTGTTTTAGCTAACGTTGCTCTATCTGGCAGAAGTTTTGTTCATTCTTCTATTTAAATGCAAATGTTAAAGGTTTGTGATCTGTCAGGATAACAAAATCTCTGCCTTCCAAAATATACTTAAATTGTTTCATAGACAGATATACACCAACCAGCTCAAGGTCATACCTACTGTAAGCTTTTCAAGCTTCGTTCAACTTTTTGGAATAAAAAAAACATCAGTCTCAAGCTTTCTTCTTCATATTGCTGCGGTACTGATATTACAGCCCAATATGAAGCACCTGTGTCCAAAGACAATGAAAGTACAGGCGTTGGAAATCTCAGGAGTGCAGCATCAGGAAGATCTTATTTTACATTTTTCAAACTGTTTCATGGCATTCTCTGTCTAAAGAACTGCTCTTTTTTTCACTCCCTTCAGCACTTCATATAATAGTGCTTATGTTTTTGCAGATTCTTTCAAAAACCCGCGATAAAAGTTCAACATGCCTAGAAATGTACGTAGCTTTTGCAAAGTTTAAGGTAGTTTGCAATCCAAGATTACTTGAACTTTGATAGAAAGGGTTTTGGTCCTTTACCTGTGATAAGGTATTTTAAAAATTATATTTGGTCGACACACATAATGGATTTTCTTACATTAATTCGAAGACCATTAGTATTCATCCTTAGAAACACTAATTTAAGTTGCTCTTTATGCTTTTCTTTGGATGAGGGAGAGTTTTACCGAAGTCGTGTTGTCAAAGTAAACTGTAACCGTACTTGGTATATTTTGGCGAGGGTTCTTATTTAATACAAACCTAAAGGGGTGTGACCAATGACGTTACCTAGTAGGGCGGGTGTAATAATGTAAGCAAATATGGAAAACTTCAACGAATTTTATGAATCCAAAAGCAAATTAATGCAATAATATTTAAAATCGCTTACTACGTATAATGATACATGTATTCAATTTTTTTCTTTATTAAAAAATTTGATTCATAAATTATTAATGACAGAATGATTGTAAAATTTATTTTTCTTTTAAATTGCATAAAATTTGCATGGAATAAATTCTGTAATCAAAATAGATCATTTATCGAACTACTTCTAAAATAAAATTTCTTATCTTCCATAAATTTACTTTATTTAAAATCATGTTAATAGTTTATTATTATTTTATCAATTTAATATGCCATTTATTTGTAGCTTCATATATTTCAATGATTTATAAAATTTCAGTTGATAAAAAGAATTTAAATTCCGTACTTAATTTCAAACCCTTAAAAAGTGTGGAATTAACTATGTAATGAAATAAAACTTATAATTGGAATAAATGTTTAAAGATTTGTACTCATCCAAAGCATGGAAAATTATTTTTTACTTTTTTGATAATCAACCTTTATTGATTAGAAATAAGCACAATTTTTTACTTTATTACTCCATTTATTGCAAAAATGATAATATATTATCAATACTCATTCTAGATAACAGTAGTTTAATGTATCTTTGTTTTTAATATCGTATCTTTTACGCATAAGTTTTCGCAAGAGTAAGGCAGATTTTGAAGTCCAAATTTGATCCAATATTTAAAAACTGTTGATGTTCTTAGTCTAATAAAAATTATTGTTATTTTAAAATGAATTTAATCAGATCTGATAGTCATAGTTAATTATTAAATTTTCTTGTTTATGGTATTTTTATCTTTATAGAGTATTATAAGATCAATTGTAACTTTCTTAAATCTGAAAATTAAAATTTACTTTTGAATAAATTTTTGCCTTATTTCAAATTTTCCATTCAAAAGAAAGGAAAATTTGAACTTTAGGAAATAAACATTCAGAAAGAAATTTTCAGCGAAATAAATTATTAAAAAGCTGCGTGTTATAAATGTCTAATTTATTTACCTCAGCTGTTAACAGAAAATAATTTTCAATTATTTTCAAAGACTATATAAAATATGAGCCGAACCTAAATCACAATTACTGAATAAATTAAAATTATTTTTTTGTTTTGGTAAAAATATTGTGTATAAAATTTAACAGGCATTCTATTTTTCCTAAAATTATAGCTGATTTTCATATTAAATTACAATAATGAATTTTCTCTGATTTTCGGGGCTAAGCATCTTAGCTAATCATACGATGGTTTGAAAAATATTCTATTATTCAATAGTTCACACACATATACATCAAATCTCGATAATATTTCTTTTTTTTCCCCTTTATTTATATCACTTTAAAATTACGCAAATAGATTATTTAATTAACTTAAAAATCAATTTTCAAGATTCATTAATGTTGTAGTTTTCAATACTTATCTTAGAACTGAATTTCAATATTTTTACAGTTAAATGAATTTCAACAACCTAAATGAATTGCGATTTATCAATACATTGTAATTCTTTTTCAAAATTTTAATTATAGGTAAAAGGGTACATCGCGTTTGCAGTTTTTCTGATAAAAAATACATTGCTTACAAATTATATATATATACATATATATATGCATATAACTTTCTTCTGATATAAAAAATATTAGATTGGATCAAATGATTTGTTCTAAAGCAGTTAAATGAATAATTTCTTTTTTAACAAATAATCAGAAAAACTTTGAAATAGCTGTAATAACTAGTTTATTTTTATTTAATTACAATTTGGTTTTAATCATTGTTGATACTTTTCAAAATAATCAAAATATGTTTCTAAAATTATCAAATAATTTTCTAACTCATTAAAAGAAAGCTTTAATACATATAAACTGAAGAATTTCTTGAATTGCTTTGACAAAATTGTATATTTTTAATAATTAGAAAAAATAAAAAGATAACTTAATTGTCTAACAGTAGACTTCAGACCATATAGTAAGCTACTGACTTCAGTTGAAATTTTAGAGGAAAATGTTGAACGTAAATTTTTCATATTAAATTCCTCGCGTACCGAATGATTTCTGTTTCTAATTAAGTAAAAAAATATTGTTCCATACGGGAATCTATACTGTTATTATGTATCTTTTTTCTTGAATTGTTATATGCCCAAATATTAAAATAAATATATCTCACGCATGAAAAAATAATTTTTAGAAGGAGAATAAAAGCAAAAATAAAAATGGGGAAATCTTAACGATACTATTTACAATAGTAATTTAGTTATAAAAAATTTAATATAGAACATGTTAATATTACACCTTGTTTCACATATATTCAAATTAATTCTACATTTAATATTTTTCCCTTCACTGAACTATATCTACCTTGAAATGCAAAAGATAAGAAATGGTAAATTTCGAGAAAGATTGTTTTAAAAAAGTAATTTAGTAAAATAATGTTGAAACTTCCTTCTTCATTTTATAGTTATAAAATTTAAATATTTTGCTACACTTGATTACATCAATCAAATGTTTTTAAATGGTTATTTTATTCAAACTAGAATTATTTAGCTTATTATCATAATTTACTCACTGAAATTGTATTTCTGAAACACACGAAGGGATTAAAAAAGTCATACTATAGTGTTTATTTGTAATATTCTTTTTCAAGAATGTAAAAGTATAATCTTTAGTAATGCTGTTATATGTTGAAGTACTTGAGAATCAAAATGTAATATTTAAAATGTAGTTATTAAATCAGTAAATGTCTATTTCTTCTACATGATAACGGAAGTTTCATATTTTCTAGAATTTGTAAGAAACAAGCTTTTAATTAATGGTTATATTTACGGAATATTAGTTTAAAATATCCTAAATTTTACATAAAAATTTGTTAAAATAATTTTGAACCTCACAGTTAAGAAATTGAATAATTTAACATGTTCTCTACTGTTTTTCTTATACAGAATAAAATTTGTGATTAATAAATTCAAATATTTTTTACATATTTAAATTTGATCATTAATTGTTTATGGTGAAATCATTTTATATGTCTCTGAAACAGATATGCATTTCATAAACAACTGGTGGAACAAGTGGTGAAAATTCTGCACATTTTAGAAAATTAAAATCGTTTTAAAACCATATTTTTTTAATTTGATTTAAAACCATATTTTTTTAATTTGATATTTTTTGAATTTGATTGAATTAACAAAAATTATTAACGAGATGTTACGATATAGAATTAAAATTAATTTCACCTTGTTGATATTTATGTTTTGATTGCTTTATATCTCTCGATCTATTGTCATATTTTTAGTTAGTTCTTATAGATAAATATAATAAATAATAAACCTTGAAAGTATAATCATAACATTAATTTGCAAATATTTTCATTTAAAATATTTGTGTCTTCAGTAATGTATGCATCATGCTAATACCTAATCTTTGTTTCAATTTTCTGATAAGTATAATCTTGTCACAAGATATATATTTATCAAAAAAGGGAAACAAAGCTCAGGTATTATATATATATACCTGAGCTTAGTTTCCTTTTTTTGATACTGATATAAATATAAAAAAGCATGATACTGATATAAGTATAAAAAATTTTTCAATGTAAATAATTTCATTATGAAAAAAAATTTAAGTTTATAAATTACAGTTGTGAATGTTAAAATGTTATTCAAAGTTTTACTATTCATTTTAAAATCTGATTATCAGATATAATACAACACAAATAATTTGAATTTAATTGCGGAAAAATATGGAAAATCATCAGTAAGTACTTAAACTACCATACAAACTTCAATTTAAATTATCTGATTTATCTTTTCATTGCTTTTAAAAGCACATGATGAGTTTTGATGAAATAATTTTATTTAGAGAAGCCACAATACTATTGGTTATGTTAAATTTTACTTTTTCTTTTAAAGGTACCAAGTATTAATACTGAAATATCATAACCACTGGTGCCACATGCAATAAAAAAATCATTATTTTTTAAAAAATTGAGTTAAACTAACAAGAAAAGTATTTATTTAAGTTCTTGAAATCATGTACGCTTGGATCTAAGATATGATAGATAGTTGTCTATGTTTTCGTTGTGTTATATTATTTACAAATATAAAAATCAAAAACTTTTATTTTTAGTTATTTTTTACTAACAATAAATATTTTTGTATTTGTAAATGAACGTCTATTAATGCCGATGAAATACATTTAATATTTATCATTTATTCTAATAACCATCATAGATTTTCTTTTGCAATAAAATACATTGGGGAAAATCCTAATACTAATTTATCTTTATATTGTCACATAAATATTCATGTACATCGTAATTAAATGTGAATGAAGCAACAATATTTAAAACTATATTATACATTTCAGTATTAGAAGAGTCATTTTTTAACGTTTTGAAAAATATTGTAATAATATTCTTGAGTTAAAATTTTATGAAATATCATCAAGTACTGAAACTGACTAAAAAGATTAATAGTAAATAAGATCTATTGTGTAAGTTTATTGAAAATAATTTATTTCATTTTTCTGATAAACAATAAATTATAAAAATAAATAAATAAAAATAAAAACTAATATTTTTGTGAGGTATAAGTAGGATAAAATTCATCTTCTAGAAAAGAATTATTCTACAAGTGACATATATTTACATGTTATTTTCATAATAACAATAATTTTTTCAATAACATATTAACTAAATTTAGGATTGAAAACAGAAATTATGGGCAATGTAAAAATTAAATACGGCATTTATTTAATTATATATATATGATTTCATTGACATTTATATCAAAACAGTTTCTGATCCACATTTCATACATTTAGGAGCAACATCAGTCTTCTTAGGTAAAATATCTAAATCTTGCATCAAGTGCTTAACTTTGTCTTCAATTCCAACAACTGGATATAAAGTTAAAAACGACAAATTCTTGAGTAAAGGATGCATTTTTAAAGTAAGAAAATCGCCCCATAAAATTATCAGAAAAATCCTTATATAATTAAGAATCAAGTATCTTAGAAAAAGAAAAAAACGCTGCTAAATACGTCCAATCACATTTTATAATGATGGTCATAACTCCGCCTATCCATAACTCATAACGATAATCATGTGTCCATTTAGCTGGGTCCCCATGCCATGACTCTAATCGCTTACATTTGGCGAAGAAGGCGATAAAATGTGTCATTTGTCGGAGCGAACAGGAATACCATAATATCCCCGATATGAGATCATCAGCGGGATGTACTCTAATCCAGTAGACGTCTCTTTGGTCCAATTTAGATCCATGACACGTCAAATATCCACCCATTTTACGTCCACTATACGTCTATGAGACGTTGTGCCATTGGATGATTATTGACGAAATTTGGATGTTTTCATACGCACTAGGTAGTTTTATGGATGTATTCTAGATGTACGAAGATATTGAAATAATCCCTCATCCATCTTAGTGGCTCATATATTTTTGTCCACTAGACAATGAGAAAATTGTTTTTAATTAGCTTGTTTCTTATGAAATTGCTTTTGCATCACATTTTTCTTAATTTTCAGTCAGATATCATAGATTTTTGACAAATTTACCGTTCAAGTTTAGTTAATGTAATAAAATTATCACAATTGATAAATTAGCATTATTTTTATGCTCATTATTTTATTATTAACCTTTTGAAAATTTAGTCTCTTATTGTTTAAAATAAAAAAAAATTTTCTTTGAAAAAGTTGAAATTACTTCTAAGAAATTTCCAGTGAATGCATAAATATATGAATTACTATTATAACGAGAGAGTAACAATAAAATAGTCAAGGATATTTTTATTTGTAGAGTATAAATTTTTTTTATTTTAATATCAGGCAAATTATTGTTCATAGTTTATTTTTTTTAATTAATATTGTAGTAAGAGAAATTTATAAAAATTATTTATTTTTAGCCTAATATTGTAACTAATTAGATATAATTTCAACAATGTCTTTTTTTTGTAATAGATAAAAGTGATAAGCTTTTATTATTTTTTTTTAACTAAAATTTTTCACTCAGTTTTTTTATTTTAAACACATTTTTTATTTCAAACACAAAATTTGACAAAAAATTCTGAAAATTACTTATTTCATTGTTAAAAGTTGGATTATTTTTCTTTGTAAAAGTTAAAATTTGTTTAAGAAAACATTCCAGCAAGAGTGTAAATATTAAATTCAAGGAAAACATAACAAACTAATAGAATTTATTTTATTGCACACAATTCATTCTAATCATTTACATTATACAGAAATATTAATTACTGAAATATTTGATTCTTTCATTGATAAATCTTGCTTTCGCGTGACGTAACCAGTTCATTATCGCATTTTTCATTCACCATCGGCTGTCTTTGAATACTGTGGAGTTCGCCGCACAGCATCTGGAAAATAAAATAAAGTACATTTAAAATAATTAACAATAATGATTAACATTTTCAGATCAATAACCTCAAAATAATAGTAAAAATCCAGAAGACAATTTTCATGAATATTTAATTCTTATCAATCTGATTAATACATAAAACTGATTGGATGTAAATCTTGTTAGTAAAAAAACAGCGTAAATTAATCAGAAAAATATCAAACTTTTCCTTCACTAATTTAAGACATTAAGTAACTTTATAATAACAGTGTTAGAAATATTTAAATTTTTAATTCAGTAAATGTTTTAAATATTTAATTACCAATTCAATTTCTAAGAAATATCAACGTTGTAAATATAGTAACCTTTGTGTTTGATGAAATAATTAAAAGTACAAAATGCTTAAAATATGTTCCAAAAACCTTCAGAAATCAGATAGAATTGAACATTACTTATATAATGGGAACAGTGCTTAAGTAATCAAACAGAGAATTGAATTTAAATATTAGCGCTTACATAAATATATTTCATTAAAAAAATTTTTTTATAAGAAACGTATTTTTCAATCATTTCTACAAAAGAAAACTTTCAATGACATGCTTATTCAAACATCACACTTACCAAAAAGTAACTGCTTCATATTTAATCCATTAAAGGATTTCTTATTCCTAGCTCCAAAATAACTGAAGTCAGATGCGAGTTCATTGGTCATCAATTTTTTCATGATATTTATGGTGCGATTCCCGGAAAAAGTTCCCCCAGGCAAGTTTAAAAAGTGGTACTGAAACAAAACAAATAAAAATATTAATATTTTATAATTTAAAATTGAAATAACTGTATTAATTTTAGCAACATGCATACATTATATAGTCATAATAATAATTATTATTTGCAGCACAAAATTCACATAAGTTTTAGAAAGAAAAGCATTTATAAAAAAATAACTATTTAAACAATACAAAATCAAATCAACTATAGTATAATAACGATCCCATACGACACAATTTCGTTCAGTAGACGTCGATATGACATCAGATGGAGGTACTCTAATCCAGTAGACATCTCATTTTGGTCCAATTTAGATCCTTGGCACGTCAAATATCATAATACCAATTTTAGAAATATTTATCTTTTTAATTACATATATGCTAAACTTAAGGGACTATATAATTTTTAGGAAAAATATACTATTTAATATTTTGCCCTATGGAATTGATATAATAACTGAAATTACAAAATGCTTAAAATTTGTAATGAATCTTCAAATTAGCAAAACAAGAGTTAGATTAATAGGTAAAATTTAACATTACCATTAAAAGAACAGAACTTAAATAATCAAATAGAGAATTGAATTTACATATTAATGCTCAATATAAACAGAAATGTTTTTACTAAAGGATATATTAAATGTTTTGATTAAACATTTTTATCATTTTTGCAATAGTAAACTCTTAATAAAATTTAATACATGAAATGTTACTTTACAATTTGCACTCAGTAGAAACAAAATGCCATGCTTTTAATCCTTTAAAGGATTTATTTTCTCTTGCTCTACATTAGTTCCAAATGAGCTTAAATAATACAGAAAAATTTAAATTTTGAAGAATGTGCAAACATAATAAACAAAAGCTTTTCTTTTTCTGGTGAGATTAAATTAAAAATTTTTTAATTTGCTTATTTTAAATTTAATCTCAACCTCAGGTATATAAATTTGTTATTCTCATCTAACTGAAAAGGAAAACAAAATTTAGAATTTATAAATGAGGTACATTTTATCTCTTAAAATACAATTCAACTTTATCAACCAAAATAATTAAAGCATAACACAATAAAAATATTTAAAATTATAAATATAAAAAGCTAACTATTTATGAAACAAATAATTTTTTTCAATTTATTTAAAAATAGGTTCAGTCCACCATTTTCATGCATAGCAGAGCAGAATATGAAAAACTTACTATAGAAAAAATGAATTTCCAATCAACATTTAATAAATAAATGATATTTACTGTGATGAAATGTGTACACATTTCTTAATTATATTCAAATTAGATGAATGAAGAAGACGTATTTAATTGAACTAAAAATCAGGTTATTGTGTAAAACGCAGATACCATTCAGTTTATTTTTGCCTGTAAAGTCTTTGAAGTCTGTAGAAAAGTGAATTACTACAAAATAACTTTAAAGGAATACAATTAAAAATAGAAGAATATTGATATTTCTGTTTAAAACTAAATCAGAGCATCATTTATTAATTCAAATTAATCAACAAAATTTGAATGGGGATATACATATAATATTTAATCCGGAAACTTTGTGTTTGTTTGTTGCTGCGCATTTTGTTTTTAATTTCACTGAGAGCATGCTTCTGAAATTTATTTCAGGGTATACACATAAGCAAATGGTTTGAATTTCAGAAATTTCAGTTAGTTACTAATTTTATTTTTTACCATACACTAAATTTTTCTCATAAAAAAGGTTTTAACTACATCGATTTAAAAATAACTTTAAAAACGAAATCAATGTATTAAAAGTTTCATTTGCTATTATAACTTACAATTTTTTCCTGAAAATGAGCATTAATTTACTTAGATCTATAAAGTGTGATTAAAAAAATAATTTATTTTGAAGGTAGATGGTTTTTGTTAAAGTATTAAACAAAATAAGAATATACAAAATATTCAGCATTACAAGCATTATGGAAGTAGGAAATTTTGCTTCCAAATTAAGTATACACAAAATCTTATGGGAAATCATATTCACAGATCACACAGTCACATTCTAAATCACTGAAGATGTAAACAATTCGTACTGAATCATTTTACATAATCTTAAACATCTTTTTTCATTAAAATAAAAAGAAATGCTTACCATGAATCAATACTTCAATTTCGAGAAGACAACTAATTCAAAATTTAAATCTTTTAGAAGATTCTCCAGGAAAGTAAGAATTCCAAATTTGGTATAGGAAATAAACATATCTTCCATTTAACTACAAAATATAAAAATTAATTATTAAGTATACATTCTAACAGCTCTTCATTTGAAATATTAGTCCAGCATACATTAAAATAATTGAGTGATAAAAAATTTTCTTGCCAAGCAGCAATATCTTGAATTATGGATTCAAAATTTGATATTCAATAAAAAAAACACTCAGATTTTTAATTCATCAGTAAAAAGTATTTTAATTAAAGATTAAATCTTAGAATTAAGACTATTCTAAAAATAAATTTTATAAATTTGAATCAGATCCTAATATTGATTAATATTTATCTTGTTGAAATCAAGAGATAAATACATAAGTCTTCGTCTGACAAAATAATAATAAATATAAGTAATTTTGGATGAGAAAAATATTTTGAATATTGCAGAGCATAGAAATGGTTTTTATTTAAGAAAATTATTTTGTGGTATAATAAATTTATTTTCCAGCAATTTTCATACTAATCGCAATGTTTGCATTTTTCTCAGCATAAAAATAATTGAAAAATTTAATGATATAAAAAAATTATATTCTGCTATCAAGCACATTTTATAAATAAAAGCAATATGTATCTTTTAACATTAATTTAAAATAGTTACAAATGTAATTTTTTAAAGTGAAAATACACTTAAGCATGGTAGGTTTTCTACTCTTAAATAACACTATTCAGTTTTTAAACCTTATTTCTATTATGACTTTTTTGGAATAATTTTAAGTTATTTAAAATACTAAAATATAAATCGCGATAAAAAAGGAAATCAATAATTTTTAACTTACTTCTTTAAACACTTCTTAATGTAGCAATAAACAACTGTAGACTGTGAGGCAAACGATAGTTTAAACTTATGGAAGTAATAAACAGTAGTAATTACAATTGCAGTTAATTACCTTCTTTTAATATATTCCCAGATAACATCCACTATGAATGTCTTAAGTACATTCATCATGGCCGTCCAAATTACATCTATCATGGACACATATAAATCACGTCTATAACAGATCCAAACGTTAATACTCCAAAACTCATCCATCGTGGATGTCAATCCGACGTTCATATGTAGTCGAAAGAAGACCATCCAGTTTACATCTTACCATGGACGTCTTTTGGACTCTACGGATAAAAGACGTCTAATAAACGTGTGTGGTTGTATGGGAAATTACCCATTTTTTCCCTGGCTGGAAGTCCTTTTTTATTATTTAATTCGATTCCCTTTTTCCCCATTTTGATGAAGTTGGATGCCCTAACGTAGGACTTGAAGAAAACCGGTTTTTCAGGGAGAGAGCGAGGGAAGGAGAAGACAGGTGTCAGCAGAAGGAGTTAGAAGAAAAGGCTGGAACACATCGCCTCTAAAAAGGACCCTGTTGGTTATTCAAGTCTGACACTTTATTGGAATTTTTAAACAATAAAATTTAAAATTCGAAATAGAATTCTACGAGTTTAGACGAAAGAAGAAATATATTTCTGTAATACGAGTCCAAATGAAGGAAGCCTCGCTGAATAATTGATCAACCAGGTTTTCGAAGCCCTCTAAATAGGCAGGCCTAATTCCTGAAATTTTCATATGTATGTCAATGTTTTTTTTTAAAAAAAAAAAAGCGTGGTAACACTATTTTATAACTTTAAACAATGTGATTATGATATCTAGTGTAAATTATGAACTCCACGTGAGTGCTTAACCATATCGATAGCACAGTTTAAATATTTGAAATAATATAAGTAACTGAGTTTGTGTGTATGCGTGTAAATAGATTTGTAATTTTATGATTGAATTAAAGGAAATTTTAAATTGCTAAAACAAAGCTGTTTCTGCTTCTATTTTTCAGGTTTGAATCTGGGTGGAGAAAAGAATAATAATAAATACAAAACGCAATGCTAAAAAAATAATACATTATTTTAATTTAAAATAACATTTATAATACCTATATAATAACGGTAATTATATATACAACATATTTGGTAATAAGCCTTAATAAAGTCAATTTTAGAAAAAATATCCTTGTATTGTGAAATCAAATTGAAATCTTCTATTCATGAAAGTGTATATCGATCATAAACAGTTTGCTAAAATAATCGCCGATAGTTATCACAGATGTGCCATCCTTTGTTGCTCGCAAGATGGAGAGCCCGCTGAGATTTCAATGGTCGAATTACATTATTGCTTAGCATAAATTCATAAACTTCTATTATACCGAACACATGGGCCAAGATGACTCCCGAATGCTTGCCTCTCTTTCTCTGCTTCTGGGTTCAATTTCGAAAACGGGCTTCGATGTTTGTAGTGATTTGGAATCCACTATAAATTAGTACCCGAACTAATTAGTCTTCGTATGAAAAAAATATTATCCTTGAGTGACAAACAAAGCAATCTGTGGCCTCCTCAAATTTTATTTCAGCAATTAAGGAACAAAGGATATGAAGGCTGCGTTTTTGCTATTTGCATCTAGGATGGATACTTGGTGGTTTTCCAGATTTTTCCTCTTTAGAGAAATGAACTCTATGAAAAATTCACCAACGCGGAAGGGAAATTTCGTGCGGTAGATGCTCAAATGTCTTATGCAACTTCGACTGTTAGGGTATTCGCTATGCACTATCAACTTATAAGTAAGCTAGGAGTTCTAAAGGAATCAAAATACTTTTCAAAAGTGATCCAATGGTTAAACTGCTCTTCGAAGAGGAAGGTTATCCCAACGAATTTTGAGTAATGAAAGATGGATGTCGCGGTTCTGTATGCATATTTATCTGAGTGGAGAATTGGCAGTTTTCCGGACACTTGCTTTGTGTGAATTTGGCCCATCATTTACGGAAAATTTTCCTGCGAGATTATACGCTGTGGCACGAAAATTCCTCAAAACTATTTTGATAAACTGTAGCTTTTACGAACTTCTAATTTACAAACAAGTTTTCACGAACCGGAGGGTATTCCCTACTCTGACACCACAGGCATGCAATGATAATTTGAACGCCCATCATTTGAACAACTCAATTTATGAAGATTCATTTGTTGAGATTGAGCCCATTGGTTGAGGATTTGCTGCAGTTGAAGGAACGAACAAATTTATCAGTTAAAGTAAAAAAGAAAATGCTCTGAAAGTAAATGAAAAAATATTCAATAAGTTGCCAAAAATGAAATTTTAAAGAACAGTCTCTCTACAATTTTAAAAGCTCGGAAAAAGTCTGAAAAAGAAGAAACATAAATCTCCCTCTCGAAAATATTGCAGACAAGCAGAGCCTCTTAAACTGGAAAAAGTTTTGCTTGAGAAAAATAAATGGAATGAACATTCGTGTTGATGTCATTAATGAGAAATCCAGCTGGTTTGCTCTGAACATAAAATATTTTAAAGAATCAGACGGTTGGATCCAAAAATTTAAAGGCACGCATTGAGCTTTAGAGAACTGTATGGTGAAGTGCACACACACAATCAAAATAAAATGTTTCGTTTTTAAATATGACTCATTTTATCACTTATTTTGCATCAGTTTCTTATAGCGCATTCTAAATAATTATTTCATAATTTTTATTACTGAGAGTATTTTATTTAATAGTTCATTTGTACACTAATAGTTTTTTATTTATAAAGTAAACTTTAGTTGGAAAAAAAGTCAGATCTGAATAATACATTATTTTTCTGTTTTTTAACGAGCTGTTTTCCCGGTCTCTACGCGCGAATTCGTAAAAACAAGCTTCTACTTTATTAGGCTATCCGCCAATGTGGTGTCATATTATCAGATTTATGTAGATAAATCAAATAAAAATATCACAGCATTATTCTGTAAATGTTAATAATTATATAAATAGCAACAGGTTTTCATCAATTGTTTTGTCTTTTCTTATTTTACAGTTTTATACCAAGAATACATATATATTTTAGTGCGAGTGCTTATCTTCTCAACGTGACCCGAGTGGGCATGATAAAAATATTTTAGATTGTATTCGCTTAAGATAAATTTTTATAACAGAATTCTGTTTTCTCTTGGAATTCATTTCACATAAAATATTTTTAGGGAATCACTTTCCTTTAATACGTTTTAAATTCCAAGAATGTTATGCTTTATCGTAAGGAAAACTTACGGTTTTTATTACCTGCACTTGCATTCATGCAGCTTTAGCAGCGTTGCAATGGCCGCATTCTTTCGCGTCAGGCAGGGGAGGCAAGGAATAGTATCGTACCGAATTAAACGTTCTGATATTACATTAGAAAAATATTTCTTTCAAGTCCAATTCCAACGTAATTTCAATAAAACCTAATCTTTGAAACTTTGTGTGTTTTCTAGACTGGAGCCAAAAATGAACTCATGAAATGAAGCTTTATTGCATTGGTTGTGAGGAGAGCTCCTTCATGGCAGATCCAATCGAAGATGTCGGCTGGACATTCACCCCTTTCCAACAAAATATATTTTAGGAAAGAAAGAAACTGAGAAGATCGTTCTTAACCTTGAAATATTTCCTCCTCCCATGATTCCTTTTAATTTGAAACGCAAATTTCAATCCCAATGATGGGGCACCTTCATTTTGCTATTCTTGAGCGCACCCTATTATTAGATTTTGTTGCATTTAAAGTGTTTATATGATTTTTTTTTTTTTTTTTTTTTTTTTGCCTTAGTGGTATTTTTTAAAATCTTTATTTTTACAAGGAAAATTTAATATTCTAAACTGAATATTTTTTTTATATTTTCACTGGCAGTTTTTAGAAATTTTGATTTGTTTTGAGAGGGTTTCTGAAATTCTTTTTCCATTTTTATTAGTTATTAGATTTAATTTTAATTTTATAATTAAATTTAGTTTTTATATATATATATATATATATATATATATATATATATATATATATATATATATATATAGCTTGTCCGATCATTTAATTATTTTGTGAATCTGAATTTTCCCCGTTTTCAAGATTTAAAAGCTGCAATGCAACTCCAGATATTTGACTAAAAGAGCATTCTGAGCTTCTTTTCCCAATTTTTTCACTATCCATTCAATGCATTTCTTGAGAAATGTTGCGTGGAAACGTGCGTAATCTGAAGGTGTGTACGGATTGCAAGCGGAAGATAAGTGCTACATTCATCAAATAACTTACGCTGTTATATTATTTGGTCTGCGTTAAATTTTCTTGAAGTTGATAAATAAAAGCATCCCGCACAGCGTTAATGATTGTATAATTCAGACAGTATTTTAGATAAAAAAGAAGAGAGAAAATTTTCTGTTCGCTCTCTCTGAATTTCAATATTTCCGCATTTTTCATCAAAGCACTGGAAGTCATTTGAAAGGAAGACACGTTATGGAGGGGATTTTTTGTTTCTTGATTTCATACCCACAAAGATTCTTGAAAGACATTTTAAAAACGTAACCTCAGTTCAGAATATAAAAAACTGATGGTTTGTGTTAGTTTTTACTTCATCTTGATAAACGTCTGTATTGTATATTAGCATTTACATCCTACTAAAGCTACCCATCAGACAATTGGTGAACGGAAAAATTTCTCTCAAAAACATCATAATAAGCTCGGATTTAAAAAGGAAGTATTTAGTCGGTACAATATTCAATCTATGGATTTAACTCGCTTTTTAAGACCGAATTTTAGTTATAGCGAGCGATATTTCAAAATTTTAAATTGATTTTCACCCCTCAAGTTTTTTTCTTTTAACATTGCATCGGAAGCAAGCTCTCTAAGAATCGACACTCACAAGAAGAAATTATTAACAAGTCCAGAAACTCTGTCCAGGTATATGTGAAAAAGACTTGTTGACCACAGTAAGGAAGTATGGATGGCCTCGGTTATATTTAAAGTGTAAGAGTATATTTATAAGGTGGAATTGCAGGGGAAAATTCTCCCTTTGATGCAAATGCAAAATCTGGGAACGAATAAATAAATATCTGGATTGATAGCATATTCTGAAAGTGTTACACAACTTTTGGCCAAAATTTATATGAAAAGTTTATATAACGTTAAATTTTATAAATACTTCTTGACAGAAGAGAAATATTATCTGAAAACAAATGCTATCAAACTTTATTCTATCGCTAGATTTATCGAAATCCGTCAATATTTAGAAACAAATCCTACTGAAAACTACATCAATATCTAGAAAAAATATCGAGATTTATTTATAAGTATCTAGAGATAAATTCTATCAAGATCTATTCTATCTTTACATTCAATATCGAGATCAAGATTTAGAAATAAATTCTACATATATCAAGATTTATTCTAGCAATATCTAGAAAAAATCTATTGAAACCTATTCAATCTCTAGATGTTTTGTCTAGAAATTTATTCTATCAATAGCTATAAAAACAAATTCGATAGAGATATATTTATCGTCAATCGATAGTTATTTTATCAATATTTAGAAACAAATTCTATCGACATATATATATATATATATATATATATATACACAAACACACACACACACACACACACACACACACATATATATATATATATATATATATATATATATATATATATACAGGGTGATTATAAAAAAACTTTGCCAACATCTGCACTTCTAGCGTCCATTCTATTTAATCGATCAAGATGATATTTCAAATATAGTTCTTTTGAGATATGCGTTCGAGATTCTGTGAATGGCAACACAGTGGCCCTCGCGGTTACAGTTATAGTGACAGAAACTCGAAATTTTCGAATGGCAACGTCTACTTTTTACCATCGCAAAATGTTCAGCACATGCGAAAACCCTAAATAGCGTTGAAACGGTACCGATATGTCTAAAAACGGACGTGTTCTGCAAACACAAAAAAGAGTTCTGAAAACCGGCCAATAAAACACGATCTGGGAGCACGCAATAAATTTGCATGTGACAGAGTCAAGAAACCAATCACAGAACGCCGGTCGCCAGATATTCAGCGTAGGAAACCTATAAAATACCAAGCGGGTATGCGAAGTCGTCATTCGGGAACTCGCACATGCCGACGATTTGAGTCTTCCTAGGAAAGTTCGCGGTGAATTGATCAAACTCTATTACCAAAATGGGATGAACGCTGCGGAAGCCTTGCGTATGTATCGCCGCAATCATCGACAACGACGCGGCCCATGTACTCTGCAAGCTCTGCGTGATTTAGTGCGGAAATTCGAAGATACAGGCTGCACCTGTGACAAACAGCTCTCCGGACGGCCAACTGTTTCTGAGGGCGTTGTCATGGAAGTGCACTATACAGTGACTGCAGGACACACAGAAACCGCAAGAGGCATAGCGCGCGTGTTGGATATTCCGAACTCAACGGTCCGCAAGCTCTTGCGCTCGGTACTTCACATGTTTCCCTATCGGTTCCAGCGCGTCCAGATGTTGGAGCCGGGTGACCCACAACAACGTCTGGACTTCGCAAATGCATTTTTGTTACGATATGATGCGGATAACGACTGGCCACTTCGCATACTATGGACGGACGAGGCGCATTTCACCTTAAATGGCAGCATTAACACAAAGAATTGTGTGCACTGGGGAGAGACGAATCCTCATGCTGTGGCGCCAGTGCCATTATTTGACGCCAAAGTGACTGCGTGGTGCGGCATTACAGCTACATTTGTTCTGGGCCCGTTCTTCTTTGAGGAAACGACCCCGACTGGCCCTGCAACATGTTCTGTAACGGGCCCTCGGTATGCAGCCATGCTGAAAAATTATGTCTTACCGGAGTTGCGTCGGCTGAATGCACTCAATGACATTGTTTGGATGCAAGATGGCGCACCTCCACATATAGCGAGGTCAGTTAAAAGGCTCCTGGATCAGCATTTTGGTGATCGCATCATCTCACGTTATTATCCTTTTCCGTGGCCTGCGCGATCCCCAGATCTGACGCCTATGGATTTCTGGTTTTGGGGCTACCTCAAATCCAGAGTTTATCTGTGCAATCCTCAAACATTGTCGGACTTAAAGGATTCTATACGGCGTGAGATTGGAAACATCCCTCGTGCCATGTTGCGTGCAGCGACATTGTCCACCGTCTCCCGCATGCAATGCGTAATTGCCTGTGATGGCACTCATGTGGAAAATGTTTGAAATTAATAAAGATTTTTTTCTCTATGTGTTCTCATCATTGAGTAGTGTCTTGTCTCTGTCGTATGCATTATTCCTCCGTGCACCTTGAAGAACTGTTTGTATGTGTATAACACGTCGGTTTTCGGACATATGGGTACCATTTCAACGCTATTTAGGGTTTTCGCATGTGCTGAACATTTTGCGACGGTAAAAAGTAGACGTTGCCATTCGAAAATTTCGAGTTTCTGTCACTATAACTGTAACCGCGAGGGCCACTGTGTTGCCATTCGCAGAATCTCGAGCGCATATCTCAAAAGAACTATATTTGAAGTATCATCTTGATAGGTTAAATAGAATGGACGCTAGAAGTGCAGATGTTGGCAAAGTTTTTTTATAATCACCCTGTATATATATATATATATAGAAAAATTCAATCTATATCTAGAAAAAACTTTCGATTTCATCTTTTGATTCTACATCGAGATCTATTTTATGTCTATTTTTATATTTAAATCTATTCTATCAATACCTAGAAATAAATTCGATCTAGCTAGTATATCAAGATTCATTCTATCAATATCTTAGAAGTAAATTCTGTTGAGATTGTTCTTGTCTATTGCACCGAAAAACAACATAGGAACAATCTTCAAATGCGTTCGAAGCGGTGGTGATTCGTACAATCGCCTGTCCTCATCACATGCATCACTTGGGAATCTGTCGTTTCCAGTGAAATCATGAAGTTTATGTTGCCTGTGAAACTTTTACGACAATATATTACGCTTGAAATTTCCCTATTGTTAATGCAAATGATAACAAATACATAAAAAGTTAAAAAAGAAAACTGTCTGGGAAGAAAGATATAAAAATACTTTTTATAATTGATTCCCATCGATTAAAATTCGACGTAAAATCAATATTTCGCTATAATTTCGATAAAACGCATAAGAAAGTTCTTGTTCTTTCCTTGTTCTGGAAGTTAAGATACTTTGATACAATGTAATTCTACAAATAACGAAAATTATTTAAAAAATTCATTAGGCCTACTAACACAGTACTTAGATTTAATAATTCAATTCCAGAAACGTTTTCATGCGACGAATAAATGCCCTGAATCATTCTAAAAGAATTCAAACATATCAAGTTTTATTGAAATGATACGAATGTGATTAGAACCTTAATTTGATATTTCAATGGAACAACCATTTTCTTTTCTTTTTCAGCTTCTTTGTTTTTTTTGTGGCGAAAAATGTAATATCCAAACGTAAAAAAAGTGAAGCATTTTAAATTTTCCTAATAAATATTCTTGCAATTGATGATAATAACATTCGTAGCGTTTTTATACAGATATTTCTGAATTAAAAAAAATTGGATTTATGACAAAATATGAAAAAATAATAGGAAGAATAGTGTCTTTCTCAGACATATATTCTTCAGACCTTGTCTTCTTCAGCTAAGACCTGAAGAAGACTATGTTTTCAAATATATATATATATATTTTTTTTTCATATTTTGTCTTAAGTCCAATTATTTTCTTTATATTTCAATTCATATTTTTGTATTTCCAATTATCGTGTATATATATATATATATATATATATATATATATATATATATATATATATATATATATATATGTATATATATTATAATTATAATTAAAAGTGTTCTGGTTTGAAATTTTTAAGTTATTTTGTTATTTGTTTTTATTACCAAATTAGAAATACATTTTTAATAAGACCATTTATTGAGAAAACAAAAAAAAAAAATACTTTTTCTTTTATTTTTATCAAAAATAAAAATCAAAGTCAGGAAAACTGCTGAAAAATTAATAATTAAAATTTTGAGTAGAAATAAATAATTTGTAACTTTGTCATCATGGAAATAAGGGACAAAGATTACGCGTTTCGAATTCATTTGCGTAAAGATTCTGAAGAATAAATGAACTTTTTTTCCTAACGTCTTCGAATAAAAAATTAATACAAAACAAAAAGAAAGACAAAATTAAAAACAAGTTTTTGGGACGTAACTACAAAAATATAACCGTACTTATAGCTGCGCAAAATGCTTATAAAAGAAAGCCATCAATAGATAAAAATTGTGGAGACTCGCATCGTAAGAATTAAGTGTTGAGACGTGAAAGACTTAGAAACGAGCAAAATAAAAAGGCTTGAAGTAGAAAACATTTTGTTGTAGTTAAAAGTTGAAAATTATTATATTTTGTAAAGAAAATATAAAGAAGAATTTTTATCATTAGAATGCCGAACATAAAATGATAATAAGAATATTTTAAAGAAATGACAATAGTTGGTGATATAACTATTTCACTGTCAAAATTCGTCAACGTGAAAGAAACCGTAACAATTAGGAAATGCACACAAATCAAGCACTTAACACAAACTTTCATGAAACGTATCCTTAATTATTAGAATTAATAAGAAACGATAACATTCAAAATGAATCGTGCCTGAAAGAGTTTTAGGGACATTATTTCATAAGGTTGTCAGATCCAAAAAATATTTGATTCCCAGAAATTTGGAAATTAGTTAGTATAATATAACAGATTAGACGCATTAACTCTAAGTTTAGTATAAAAGATTTTTGAAATAAAAACTCATTGGAATTAAATGGCAGACAAAATTTGACTTTAAAAAGGTGAATGATTTTAATAAACTCATTGAAATCAGAAATGAGTCGATAATATCATGATTTGACTCATAATGCATGTTGGAGAAAATTCGCTTTAAAATACTAAAATTTCAGTTGACACGCTTAGAGTTATTCTGAAATTGCAGTCATTTCCTTTTATCATTTATTTAAAAAATATAATGCTAATATTTGTAGTGCTAAGGAAAATATTCAAGAAATTTAAAATTTAAGTAATAAGTTCGAAGGTAATTTTCTTTAAAAAACGGGTAATTAGGATAGTAAAAATTGTTGAATAAATCGAAAAAAAAAACTATTTATAAGTATTTTCTGTCTGATAGAGGAGTAGATGCGTTCACTGTCCACCACGCGGCATCATAAGACGTGGTGTTATGAGCCGTCGCGTGAAGCTGGTCTCAGTTTACCACGCGTTCGCTCCTCATTCATTCTGCAGCTCATGGCAGCGACCTTCAGCAATGCTCAGGCGTCTCATTGTCATTTTTCAGTCGCGGATTCTGCAAGTGTGTTGGCTCCTTGCACGTGCGAGGAACTGTCCATTCAACGCAAGGACTGGCAGCCAGGGTTTTAAAATGTTACCATTAGGAAGGTTAATTATTTCCAAAGGTGTTTTTAAAACTGAAATCAAATCTTTTTTGACAAGCAGAAAATTTAAAAATATTACTATTTTATAAATTTTATATTAGAACCTTGACTTATTTTAGACTTAGAGTTACCGGTAACATTTGATGAAGGCATAAGCAACTGTCGTTAGCTTTGATTTTCGTGAAAAATGATGATGAATTTGGTTTTTGTATTTCTAACAGAAATATAAGATGTAAGAAAATGCATCGGGTGAATGGAAAGAAGTGGCTGGCTGTTGGTGAGATCCCTCTCTTTGAAATGAAAGGTCTTCTGAATTGAAGAGGAAGCCTGTCGGGGTGGATGCTTGGGAGTTTTCCCGGCTTCTTCTCTCACAACATGTAAATGCGAGCCATCATTGAGGAAGGCGAAGTGAGCTTGAAAATGCCTCTGCCGTTATGCAACGTGGTGTCAAATGTGTCGCCTGTTATCAAGAGATTGAGTTTTAATTAAAATATTCAAAGTTTTATTCGTAATTGCAATGAAACATTTTTGGGATTCAGTTTTTGAAATGGCGAAGGGGCTGCCCACGTCTTCTTCGCACCACGTCAGAGACCCGAGCGATCTGCGTCACTTGACACAAAATGAGGTCCGCACTTGAACTCGAAGGGATCCTTCCCCTTCTTGAATTAGAATCAATAAAAACAGTTCATATTCGACAGTTCCAAGAATATACAAGAAAAACAAAACAGTAATGAACCGATAATAAAGTAGGAAAAAAATCAAACATGAATGCATAGATTTTTATGGTAAATATTCATTATTATAGCATTTTAAAAATAATTTGATTTTTGATAAAATTTAGTACATATTCCACCGAAAATCAGCCACATTAAATGTTGTTGAAACACAAATGTGAGATTTTATTATCCTTTGTTACTATTAGCTTATTGTATAGCCTCAATAGAATGTAAACATTTCAATGTTAAATGAATACTCATTTTAAACAGTGCAAAATTAGCTGATTTGCCTTTTTGTCGCTCCACAGCCACTTTTTGCACACGAATTATGGTTTAATTATTACAAATATCAGCATGCGAAGGGGGAATTGAACTTATGAAATATTAAGTTGAAAGCAAGAGAACATTATTTCTTCACCTGATAACTCAATTAGAAATTCCACGAGGAAATAATTCATCGAATAAAGAAAAATGGTTCACCATAGCCGCCGAGTATTCTTTGGCGATGAAAGTTCTTGGTTCAGTCCTAACCATTGCTGAACAAGTGTGCAATGAATTCTGCTTACACAAGTGTCGACGAGAGTATTTCTTGCGACACGTGAGTAAAATCTGTGAGAACTTTTACGAGAAGTCAACAATACGTAGTGGTTGTTACAAAGTTTACACTAACATTACGTGTCTTGGACAATATGGACAAAACTCGAAGAGACACGGGGAAACCTTCAAAATATTCTGAAATTGAACATCAACAATCTGATATTTTCGAACCAGTGTCGGATATTTAAAAAATGATTATAATACTGCTTTGAAAAATGAAAACAGGGGAGAAAACTCTTAATATTTTACATAATTTTAAGATAATCTGAAATTTTGTAAAGTGGGCATATTCACAGATTCTTTAAGCAAGTATAAAATGAGACAATATCCATGACTTTTTATTCTGTTCTACAATCATTTAAATAATAATTTAAAAAAAGATGTTTCAGATAATACGATGTTTCTTACTTCGAATAATTCCCTTTTTTTTAAATTCGTTTTAATATTTTCATATAGAAAAATTTGTTTATCATTATATGTTTATAGAACATTCATGTATAATAGCACATTATATAATAGGAATTTTATTCTATTCTTTAATCAAAATAACGCTTAAAAAGAAATTTTAAGATGATCCCGCGTTTTGCAATTTCAAACTATTGCTATTCGATTTCATTTTGAAAGAGCTCAAAAACATATATATTAGAAATTAAAAGTATATCTTACAATTAAGATTTTCGTTGAATTTCTAGCGAATAAAACTCAACAATCCAGTTATGCTATTTTAATCAAATTCTGTAATCTTCATTCTTTTATTCCCTGAAGCGGAACATCAGAAATGAGAAGTCACGGCGAGCGCCAAATAGTTTCATTTGGCGATAGCATAATTAAAAAATAAATCACATCTTTACCTCTTACGATAGTAGCAACAATCGTTTGTCGAACTAAAAGCTATTGTTCTTTCTGACAGATCTAACAGAGCACGTGGAAGTTAAAGTCGCAACTACCTGTTCTACTCGGCCGTTTTCTGACACGAAAATACAGGTGTAATTGAAACCTCCGGCGCAAGCGGGAAATCTCGTGAATGGTTGAACGGCTCTGGATTTTACGCTACAACCGAACGCAGATGGGCTTGTGACCAGACAACCCATTAGCAGATTTATCGCTTCTGTTGGCGACATTTATTCTCGTCTCAATATATACTACAGAAAAATTCATATAGGACGCGATTGATCATCTTTAATAAAACGCATTGATAATTATTTTAACCATTATATATAAAATTTATTTAATAATCCATGAATTTTTCCCAGTGATTTATATAATTAAATATACCATGTGTTTTTATTGCCCATGGCTTAGTATACCAAAAAAATTTTTTTTGGGTACTTACCAACTTTGGATTTTGGAAGTTTTTCAAACTTATATTGATTTTGTGTAAGTATTATGCCCTCATAAGCATTTCATAAGGTCATCTTGAAAACAGTGTGATGTAATCTTCGGTGAAGATTTTTAAAATGAAAGAAAAAGATGTAATGCTACCCTATGATTCACTACCCCCTCCGCAAAAAAACAAAAGAAATTCTAATAAGCATAAATAAATAATAACTCGCGGAGAGATATTGTTTTAATGGAAAAATAAAGCGATTAAAAATACTGAATCACAGTATAAAGCATTATAAAAGATGCAATTTATTTTTTTTAATATGAAAAAAAAAATTACAAAACTTACTTTTTTACAAAAAACAATTCTCACAAAAATGATTTCAAATTTTAATTAATTTAATTTAAAAGTTTTATTTACTATATTATGAGGTAAAGAGTTTTGACTATAAGGTCAATAATGCTACAAGATATTTTCGAGCATCAAACATGTCTGGGGATTTCTTATTGATGAATGTAGCCAGAGAAGAAAGACGGAAAACTCCTTAGCACCCACCTTGACAAATGCAGAAATTTATTAACAATCTCTGTTGAGCAATAAGGGCTGGTATAGCTCTCTAAAGAACAGTGTTTTACAACAAGGCTTAACAAGAAGAACTTAATTAAAGGATGGTTTCTAGCAGCATATTATTTCCTAAAGCATTTTTTATGCATTTTACTTCATAATACTCTATAAATTTTAAAAAAATTCTGCGATTCTTTTTCAAATTACTTAAACTGCGACTTGTGTTTCATTTATTCACATGGAATAGCTATTGGAATAAAATATACGCTTTAAATATTTCTTAATAAAAAAGTTATTAGAAAATATTAAGCGTGTTATCATTTTTCCAAAATATATTTTGTATTAGAATTTTTAAGTCAGCTTAGACCATGCAGATTTTTGTAGTGTAGAACAAATTTTTTTACTTATTACATTACATATATTCAGACTCGTATGCTTGATTCTTGAGATCCGCTTGTAAGTCTTCGTCGATAATAGGAAAAATAGCACAATGACAGGTGTACAACCACAGAAGATAACGAAGAAAACACCCAGGACCACGGTGGGAATCGAACCCACGCTCTCAAGCGATTAGCGGAGTGATGCTTTGACCACTCAGCCACGGAGCGCCCCGTAGAACAAAATATTGAACTCTTATTCCTGAAGCTAGGACAGTTATTGCGATACATGTGTGGATGCTGCTCCTGCTAACCGAAGCAATCTCTTCATAATTTTGACCCATGAGAAAATGACGAGTCGACACATGATCTGGCACTTCCCTTTCCACATTATATGAAAGATATTAGAAATTGAGTCGAATGTACCTTAAGGGATTGCAAAGTTCCTTAATCCTCTCAGCACGATAGTCTCCTAATACAGGTATAGAAGTTGGCTCCTTATAGACACACGAGCAAGCCTTTTCTCCATTAAGCTATCATAATCATATAAAAATTATTTTTACTTGGAAAATCTTTTTTTCTATCATTTATTTTTGCAACCTCTAAGGTGCACAGACACTCTCCTCTTCAAACGACATCTTCACAACGCATCAGTGGAACAACGCGGAATCCTACGGAATTTTATAAAATTGGAATTGTCCCGCCAACAAGGTGGTCCTTAATTGAATCAACTTTCGGATACACAACCCATCTGATACAAAAGCGACGCTTATCTATGAAGACTGTTTGGTCAGAAAGGCCATATTCTTGGAATACACGTGAGAGCCATTCATGATAGGAACCATCCCCTTCAAAATCATCTGGGTAACTTCCCCGTATCTGTCCCCGAAATGGACTTTACCAGTTGGGTGGGAGTCTTCAATTTTGGATCCGACGGAATTCCAGATCTTATTCTTTTAATAATGAGAACGATTCCCATACACTAGGACATTTCGGCCCTGAATTTTTGTATTTAAAAAGAAAACAGAAATAGTTGCGTTGCTTTACATCGATTCATAGAGAGAATAATGCACACGTAAAGATGTGGAGGGATGCCTGCTTGAAACGATTGATTGATCTCATTAAACGCTTGAATTATGTGACGTGACGAAGTTAATACCTGAGTTGGTATTTTCTTTCCAGTACCATATGACTCCAGCAAATTATGTTAATTTCAATGAACATTTAAACTGCTTAAATCTCTCTATCATGACATTTTCAGAGTGGTTCTAAGAAATATTAAGCATTTCTTAATCAACTGAAAAAGATTTAAAATGTATGGTACTTGTAAACTTGTATAAAAGTTTAAATACTTAAACCACAAAAACTATTATATTACAGGGAAATATTTTACGATCCATAGAAAAAAACCTTTCAAAATACTTGCTAAAAAAACTGGAATAAAGAACGATGCAGAACATTTTGTTGAGTGGACATAAGATGAATTTGTTTTTGCAAATTACTGGAATAGCGGTTGGCAGCCTTTTTCAGCTGTGGTGTTCCGTACTAACGTACCTATGTAATTCTGGATGCCACACAAAAAGAAGCAATTCACTTTAATGAAATTAATTGAATTTTTTCCAATATATTTCGTTCTCAATCTCTTTCTGTGCGGCAATGCAACCAGAGTTAGAGGACAGATTAAGAGAGAATATAGGTTTAAAGTTTCATTATACATTGATTCCTTTTTTGCGACACAGCATGGCAAACAACCAAAGGCATTTGTCAGGAATCTCTCTTGTGAACTGCCATCCAGGACTTCCCATACTCCCGTTGGGAAAACTCCAAAGCACCCACTGCGACAGACGTGCATTTAGATTGCTGATACTCAGCATCCATCTCCTGTTGTTCAACAGTTGCTAGTATCGAACCCGGGACCTTATGCTCCGGTGAACGTTGCCCTACCTATATATATATATATATATATATATATATATATATATATATATATATATATATATGTATGTATTAACTATCTATCACATTAAAGGTAATTAACATTGTAGTATCGAGAAACACTAAGAATTGTTCTGCGAGACGTGCTTGGCACACGTGTTTGCCGGTATCTATTCTTGACCATTTTCTTCTTTAGGCCGTTACAGTTATCGTTGAATGGGAAGCTCTTTTTTGCCTTATGGTAACCAAGAAATTCTTATATGGTATTTACAATTTTTGGCAATTTTAATACAAGATAAAACTGAAAGTCACGCTTTATTAACTTTCTTTTTTTACATAATAATCTTATTTTAAGGAAAAAAAATTAAACCTGAATTTGGAATTTATATATTCATATCAGCCAATATTGTCCTACGGGTCTGCCCATTCGAATCATGTAGTATTTTTAAATAGAATAAGAAATAGAGGCTGATTTTTTTCTGAAATTAGATTTTAGATTTAATTAAATACTTCAATGGTTTTATTTTAAAAAGGTTATTATAAAAAAATTTCATTATATCAAATTTTTCTAAAATCTTTGATTAGTTTTACTGTTATAATATACTTGTACTTAATATACTACCTTGTTAATGACAGAATATTGCTATATAATAAATACCATATTATTATACTAGTTATATCATGACGTTTATTAAATACAGAAATAATTAACATTAAAACTGTTTGAAATAGTTATTTACAAGTTCGTTAAAACGAAAAAAGGAAAAAATTTCATCGTCGTAAATATTATCTTTATACACTGCTGGACAATTGCTAAGGACAGATCACAAATTGCAATGTAGCATAACATTAAGCGAGACATGTGGCCTAGTATGATAAAATATAGTTGCCACACTGTTCAGGCATTAGAATAAAGAATATTTATTGTTCTAGAAAGTACAAAAGCTGTGAAACATCTGAAAGAAAAAAAAAATGTTCATTTGATGCTGCATACGGAACAATGCATCTAAAAGTCAGCAGACACCTTGAAGAAAGGTATCAGTACGGTATATGTCCACCGTGGAGTGTGATGCAACATTCCACACGTCGTATCATACTTTGCACAACATTATCCAGCAGTTGTTGAGGCAATTTATCCCTTTCCTCTGGAAGTGCACGGATGAGGGTGTTCTTGTTTGTCGGAGGATAGTTTCAACCAGCAACTTGCCTCACCAAAGCATCCCACACATTTTCAATGGAGTTTAGATCTGGAGAACGTGATGGCAATACGAGGCGTTGAATATCCTCGTTGTCAAAACAGTCCTGAACAGCGAGTGTTCGATGACATGTTGAGTTGTCGTCCATAAAAACAAATTTATCACCAACAGCACCACGGAAAAGACGAACATGAGGAAGTAGAGCTTCATTAATGTATCGTTGGCCCGTCAAAGTCCCATTCGCAAACACATGTAGGGCCATGCGGCCATTGATCATGATGCCTACCCACACCATGACACTGCATGTCGGATATCGGTCCCTTTCCTGGATATTTTCTGGACGATAAGCAGTACCACTCTCGCGCCAGATCAGTTGGCGTCTACAATCCAATGACAGACTGAATCTACTCTCATCTGAGAATAGTACGCATGCCAGTCCTGTTCAGTCCAATTGCGATGCTCACGACACCATTGCAAACGGGCAGTACGGTGCTGTCTGGTCAATGGGACACACACAACAGGTCTGCGGGCGTATAGTCCTCCTCCCCTCAAACGTCTGGCAACAGTTTTTCGGGAGATCTGCTTTCCTGAGGCAGCAAGAAACTGATTTGCCACAGTCTGAGCTGTGGAGCGCCTGTTCCTTTTTGCTGATAGGACGATATATCTGTCTTCTGCAGGCGTCGTACTTCTAACACGACCTCCCCCGTGCAGCCTACTAAACATTCCAGTAGTTTTAAATGACTTCCACAGCCATGAAACAATGCTGTGAGCGACGTCGAACTCCCTGGCAACATCTGTTATTTTTCGCCCTTCTTCGAACTTTTCAATAATTCGGCCACGCATAAAATCATTTAAGTGATGTCGGGAAGACATGCCAAAAATTTCAAGTTCGTCTATTAAATCTTTCTTGTAAAACTTTGACTTGAAACAACAACTGACCACAAGCGTCAAAAACTTTAAAGCTCTTATGAACACCGTAACGTGATGAAAAGACGTGGAAAAAAAATGTGCATACGCATACTTCTTACTATATCCCACACTTATTCTAATTTTCCACATTTCCATTCCTTTCATTTTGTGGTTGCTATGGATGATAGTGTTATCCTTAGCAATTGTCCAGCAGTGTAGTATTACCGAGAAAATATTTTTCTCACCTCTTTTTATAAATTCTAATTAAGATAATAAAAAAGTAACGGAAACTTCTTTATTTTAAATTTATGAAAATGCATTGCTTTCAAATTTTCCACATGGTCCAAATAATTAAAGCAATGGAAGAAGACATTGTAAGGGGGTTAAGACTGCTTTTTGTATTACTCTCTAGGGAGTTCTCCCTCTCTTGTCATTCGTGTATAAACCCAGCAGCTATGAAAATAATACCCGGAAGGCGATGGACAACTACATCACTACGCAGTTCAAAATCGAAATTGTGCGGTGGGTGGATTAGAATCTTCCACCATAACACAAAATCAAAGACCGCAGTGGATTGGTTGGTTAGGGCCGATCTAATATCGAAAGTAGTGAGTTCGAATCCTGACTTAACTGAAGATCCATCGAGTTTACTTACGGGAAAATCTTAAGACGTATGTCTGAAGGTGAAGTAGTGCAATATCGCAATAATTTCTGCAAAACATTCGTGTTGTTTGTTAAAGGTTGTTTTCTCGGTTTAATTGTGATCGTATCAATCGAGGCTGTAATCACTGGACAGCGTATCCGGTAGGGGGTGAGCTGCATCCATGCGTCGCAAGAGAGATAATTCTGCATCAGCTACTAAGACAGATTGGAAGCAGCACTCATCTCCCATTATTCAAAAGTGTCGAGTCCGGGACTTCCAAAAAGTGCGATCCCACCACAAGACCACCATGTATTCTAGAAGAGTGTCACCCTTTCAACTATAGCTCGATTACAGATGAGCTAATTTCGGAAATTTTTGATAAGATTTTCTACTAAGCAAGTCTATTCATCTACTGCAGATATTGACACCGTGAAGCCTTTTTCAGAGGCAAAGGCTCATCATGTCTCTTATGGAAAACTCTCAAGCCTGAAATAACGAAGAAAGGCCTCTTACTCTTTAACAGGGATAGCTTCACAGCAGCTTTTGGTTGTTATGCTGTCCACTAGGACTTTTCACGGTTAAAACATCCATACAAATAACGTCATCTGAATACAAAAATCTTTTTTTGAAAGCCCACAGCATATAACAGAAGGTTACAAGTCACATATGCTTTTTGAAATTGCTGCATTCAAAAATATATTTTATGGTTGTGATTGATTGTTCATTTACTGTGCCAAATCACTCACATACAAGCTTTTCCTTGATTTAATTTGTAAATAAATTTCATTAAAAGTAAAATATGCAGTTTTCATTATTTGTTAACAAAAACGTTCGAAATTATTCCATAAAAAAGTGAAACAGAGACGCCCTTTTCCTTCAATGTAGTATGAGGGATACTTTCATGTATTCTTTTCACTTTCATAAAGAACACTGCATAAAATCTTCAGTTAAGCAGATTGATTTTGAAAACCAAGACAGGGCATCATTATTCTAGTCCAAACCTCTTTCCAGTTACTTCATTATGATTGTATCCCAAGTCATGCTGATGTGTACAAGAATTCGCAAGTAAAATGTCCACTGAGATGAAATTAATTAATATTTTGAACTTACTTGTGTGAGACAGAGTCCACCGCTGCTGAAAGTGCCAAGCTCGGTACGAACCATTGTTGAATAAAATAAAATGGATGTGTTTCCACCACATAATAAACTCAGGCTGACAGAGGGCATTTTTTAAGGCCCACCTCGTAAATTTGTTTCCAAAAGAACTTTTCATCGACAGTAGACAAAAGGAAAAACTCAATCAACTCCTTCTCACCTACCCCGACAGCGTAATATCTTCAGTTGTTGAACTTCTGTTCTTGAGAAAATGAATGTTCTACATGCACTTCAACTGAGGTGGAAACAGTTTTTCCTTTCACGCGACACACGGGAATGTTATGTATGAAAAATCCTTTCAAGAGGATATGCATAGTGGAAGTTCAAAGGATTATACACCAGGCTTCGAGTGTGTTAACATATTTTATTATTATAACTATTATAGATTATTTTTTAATCGCTAACTGCGTGTCATGATAAAATTATTAGAATTCGATTTATGTAAAAACATAAAAATTTTTTATTTAAAGTATTCATTTCTGAAAATTACTTAATGTTATCATCAGATGTTTTACATCTGTAATAGCATTAGCTACAGATGTAAAACACCAAATAATTTTTTTGAAATTGCCGCTCAAACGCTTTCACATTTATTTGTTCACACACGATATATTAAATACAAGATCGGAATTGTTTTTGATGACAACTTTGGCGACTATATGACAGCAAATACGTTTGAATGGCGATGAGTGGCGCCATTTTTGGTTTAAATGGTAACCTTCTAGCCGCCATATTGTCTGTGGTATTCCACTGTAGTCAGTGCACAGTGAAGTGAACTGTTGACTTTTTTGTTGATCAGTGACGTAATTCAATGTTTTTATCCGAGTGTCGTCTGCTAAAAATTACTGTAGGGTTTTAGTTTGTAGCGATCGTTTGTTGTGGTTACCATCGGTTTATAAGTTTTTAAAATCAGTGGTCAGAAAAAATCAGAATCGTGGCGCTTACGCCAGCTTTGTGGCCAAATAACTACTTTGACATCGGAGGTTTGGCCATGCCTGTCCGTAAGCAAGGTAATTCCACATGCTATTTTTTTGGAAGAGATCTTCGATTTTATTCAGAATGTGAATGATCAAATTTAAAGTTTATGTGATAAATCCTATCAGTGTTTTGAGATTAAAAATATTCACAACGTTCGTGCAACTGTCGATTGTTGTGGGATAATCAACACACCCCTTCAGTAGATGTGTGCAGCTAATATATGTTTATCATACCTTATAACACGCTGATTAATGTGATAAATATTTTATATGGAAAATAAATATGTGGGTAGAAAGATAATTAATATCATGTTTTTGTTGTGAGTGACTGATGTATGGTGTCACAATGTTTACATTTAAAAAATCCATTTATTATTATATATTGACACATTGCTTTTAGATCATTAACTTCCATATTTTGATTATAGACTATTCCAGTATTTTTAATTAATTTAAATACATGTCTTAATTTATTGGACGAAATTTTCATTGTAGTCTGTAGAAATACAGTATCAATATACTCATATTCTTATTTATTTATTTTTTCATGTTTGAATTGAATATAATGTCCCTAAGACATACTAATTGTGTACTTTAAAATATTTATTGAGTATTTACATGCATAAAGTTTCATTAAACATTTTAAAATATAGATTTGGATTTGAGCAAGTTTTTGCTGAATTCTTGTCGAATTATACTTATTATATGAGTTAAATTATTTGATATGAAAGCTAAAAAATTTTAATTCATGAATTGTCTAAAATATTTACTTGATATAAATTATAAAACAAAAATGTTATTTTATTTGATGTAAATGAATAAATAAGTTGACAACTAAATTTATTAAGGAATTTTTTACCATAATATATGTTTTTAAACATAGGTAAAAACATATTACTTGATGTTTTCAATAAATTTCTAAGTTTTATGAAAATTTGGATTTTGGCAATAATTGCTTTTGTAAATTAGAATAAGTGAGTAAAGATAGTTTGTGTTATATGATAATTAATGATTATGATTGCTTAAATAATATAATTATGTTTTGTTAATTAACCAGGAAGAGAATTTTCTTTCATCAAATTTAATCGGATAATGAATGTGAGAATGTTATTTGGTAATATCACTTAAAAATGTCTATTAGTAAGGTGCCTAATGGTGTCTCACTGTGGAGTACTATTATTTAAGAACATTCAGAATTAAGCTAAGCAAACAACCATATTTGATTTCCACCCCATATTGTGAACTGTTACACTGTTTTTTCAAGTTGGTAACCACACCCAATTTATAAATTTTACCCAGAAGTGTTCAATTTAGATTTAATTTAGAATAACAAGATATCACTAAATTACAATGCAAAGAAATGAGCTATTAACTGATGAATGTGAACTTTATCTTAAATTGGCAAGATTTAACATTATTTATATATGTAGAAAGTCTTTTTATACATTAGTTGCAGTCCACACTAAAATTCTTGATCTAGTAGTGTGTGTAATATTTAAAATCATTTATACTGAATATCTAATTTTTGTATAATATTGTTTGATACTAAGAACCGTTAGATGTAATATTTTGCCTTTATTCCAAACTATTATTATTATAATCCTCATTCATCTTTTCATTTATTACTTTTTCCATTTTATTGAATCGATACTGTATTAGAAATGAAATAGGCTCTACTTTTTTGCAGTATTCATTAAGATTTTGATCCATTCTGTCAGAGTTCTCATAAGCAATACTTATATGTGTGTGCATCACAAATTACTGCTTGAAAATTTGTATTTATATTTTCATTTCTGTAATATTTATTTTTTTAATTAGATGCAATTTTGATTTATTGCAATATATTTATCTACTTTTTTTATTGTAATCTTAAGTTAGTCCTTTTTTACATTTTACAAATTGCTTTAGTGATACTTTTATTGTTTAATTCGTAAAATAGTCAATTAGATTTTAAAGTCATATGAAATATGCATGCAAACATGTCTGGAATGAGTTTGTTCTAAGTTTAAAAAGTCAGTGATGTAGTGCCATGTGAACTAGTACAGTAAAATTTTTATTATCTTAAGTACACATTATCTAGTACAATTTATGAAACAGTAGAAACAATTTTAAGAAAAATGCTCATAAATATATAAAAAAATTATTAAATGGCAGTTTTATGAAATATATTTTAATATTTTTTAATTCCTTAAAGAATATAAAATCTTCCGTTTTATAAAATGAGATTTCTGATGCTTTTGATATTAATATTGGTGCTAAGCAAGGCGATTTACTATTGCTGTTATTTTTTATTCTATCACTCATATTTATTTTGTGAAGTTTTTACTTTATAAGAACTTTTACTCAAGTTTTTAAGAATTTCTGCAGTTAAAAAAAAACTGTTCAGTTGCATAATTTTACTGTGGCTATTGTTATTTCAAGTAGAAGTAGATCTGTATTAATTATCTTTGCAATTCAGTTTATAGAAGGAGTAGAAAAGGCTGTCATTAATAAAAACAGAACAAAATTAATGAAATATGCAAAGTAGTAGTCCATCTGATTTCACAGTTGATAATTTTAAATTTGAAAAAAGATTCAGTTCCACTTAAATTGGTTCAATTATTAATGGTTATAATGTTTCTAGAGAAATTAATTCCAGGATTCAAAACTGAATGTTATAATTTATGCCAAAATTTTAATTATATAAAATTAAAGTGATTTACAAAATTGTTAAAGTAGTGAAACTTTGATTAATAATGATGAATACTATTTATTAAACTTTGTAAGAAAAATTTTAAGAATCTTCAGACCAATTGAAGTATATAATTTGCTGCTGAAAATCGTAAGGAATAATGAACTTGATCATTTGATCAAGTGAGAAAATGTATAATTAATAAAATCTCAGCATTTAATGTGGTTGGGTCAATTAAAAGAATAGATTATAATAAGGTTTAAAGCTGAAATCATTTGAGCTAAAGCAAAAAAAAAAAAAAAAAAGGTTTGATAATGCCACCAAGGATTTAATCATTATGAAGATAAAGAGCACAGGAAACCTAAGGTCAATAGGTTTGGAGAAACATAATTTAGTATGCCAAGGTTCATTGTCCTTAATGTTACGTTTCGTCCCCTTTAAATTGCTGATTTTAATTGAGGAAATTCTTTTAATTAAATCATATTTTATTGTAATTAAATTATAAATTTTTTTAAAATTATGGTTGCCTATGTCTTGGACATACAGCATTCAGCAGTACAATATAATAAATTGTAAATACTATAAAATAAATATAAAAATTTGAATCTAAATACTTTAATTACCAGGGCTATTTTTGGGGTGGTAGAAGGATAGTTATCATTTTGGCTTTTTTAATTTAATAGCTTGTGGTTTCGATTCTTGTGTTGCATCTGGATATTTGTTGTAGTTATGAAGAACCACTTTATATAACAGGTCCTGATTGAGTAAGCCACTATGTGCAAAAATTAAAAGATAGACAAATTAACCAATTACCAGGTAGTAATATTTCAAATTCTCGGTTCTAGTCCAAAACTAACCTTGGCTGCAGAAGTTTTTAGCAAATAGTACCATTTTCCATCACTCCTTATAGTTATATAGGAGTGATGGAAAATGGTACTATTTGCTGAAATTGACCATAGTACTATGAACCAGTTAACATAAGATTGTAGAATTTTAAAAATTAGTTACCCTATCAATTATTTTTGTGATCAAAATTTATCTTTTTTTTATTACTCTAGCAACATAAAAAATATATTTGTT
This sequence comes from Latrodectus hesperus, assembly GCA_037975125.1. Classification (NCBI taxonomy): domain Eukaryota; kingdom Metazoa; phylum Arthropoda; class Arachnida; order Araneae; family Theridiidae; genus Latrodectus; species Latrodectus hesperus. Next base: position 12,774,965 of record CM075857.1, on the reverse strand, counting down.
AGAATTTCTTATAAATTATGCATAATTTCAATTTTTTTATAGTTATATAGGAGATTTTATTAGTTATATAAGCGATTTTATTTATTACTATATATGTTAAACTGTTTCCCAGGAAAGGGTGATATCCACGAATGAAATTTCTTTTTAAATTTTGCCATTATACCTATATTATGATGAGAAATTTTAAAAAAAAGGCACAGTGACATAGATCTCTGAAATTACAAATAGTATTAAATGTCCACATGTAAAATACAATGTTATTATCTACTTGCATTAGGCTGTCCACCTAATCAGGACATATGCTTTGCACCTTAGGATTCTCGATCAAGGAAACACATATAAGGATTGCAGATCTTGGCCTTTCTATAGTGCCCTTTTCTGTAGGGCTGTTGTGCTATTAAATTTTTTTATTATTAAATAGATGTTAAGTGTCTACATGTAAAATTTAAGTAGCAGTTTGTTTTAAACTTTCATGATTAGAATAAGAAAAATATAAAGTGTTTCTTATGAAAAATCCTAAGTTAATATTAATAATATGAAGAGAAAGAATCAACTATGTATATTATTTATTTTTAAGACACGATCATCTTGTAATCAATTATTTTTTCAGCACCCGTCGAAAATAGCACATTTTCATGATTTAGATATTCATCCTTAATTTCTGCTAATAAACTGATTTTGTTATGATTATATTAAATATGTTGAAGAAAAATAATTTATTTGATTTGTCTTCATATTAATCACTGGTATCATAACACATTATATTGCATGTTATCATGGACATGATTATTTACTTGATTTGTAGTATGTGAAATGTAGTATCACAAATGGATGTATTGTAATCCATTTCCCAGCATACTACAAATGCCACAAAAATATTTATATGCTTTACTAGATGATTTCTGTATCTCACTACAAAGTATTAACAGTTTTAAATTGGTTATCACAATTTAAGATTTTATTTTTAAGGCTTGCACCAATTGCTTTCTAAATAAAGCATTGAAGGTATATTACTTTGCCATGTCTTATTTTCCATACTTTATTTATATGCTTCTAAAAGACTTCATTTTTAAGAATATTTCTATGGTCTTTGAAACGTATAAAAATAAAATTTCAATTACAGATTTTAAGTCAAGTTTACAATGTGATAAGAATGCCATTATTCTAGACATGAACAATTGTATAAAAATGAAGACAGTTTCTTTCTTTACTTTTATCTATAATTATATATAGTTAGCTTTAAATATTTTGTATATAGTTTTATTTATAATTATTTTATAAATAATATTAGAATTATGTTAATGAAATATAAAAAGAAAATAAAAAATTAAGCTCAACCTTGAAATTACTAACAAATTGTATAGAAATCTATGAAACATAAGTCCAGTCCTGCCAATTTTTACACAAAATTGCTGTTTTATTCTTTTACAGATAACATAGAATATTTTAAGCAATTTTACTAGCAAAGCAAAGAAATTATTTATTGTTTAAAGAATATTTTATTGTTCCTGAATTGAAAAAAATTAATCAAAACAAAATATTTTGGTGGAGAAGTTCTATAAGTGTATTCTCTGTATAGCATCGTTCTTTTTCTCTTCATAGAGCAATATTTGTACACAATGTAGTATAGCCTAATTTACTCCTTTAACTCTTGGTAGAATATTCTTTTAGTCTCGTGGTAGAATTTGGATGGAGCTGGCAGATGAATGTTTAATGCTGGGGCTTTTCATTCTGCTGCCAGTTGATGTTGTCATGGATAAATAAACAAATTATTTTTCTTCACTAAATGAATACTTGTATATATTAAAAAGTTAGGGCCCAGGTCGCTCAGTTGCTTCATGCTACTTTCTGCAAGACCAAACAAGTGAAACATCACTTGCCACGGTAAATGATTGAGAGAACACATTTTCCCTCACTAAATTGCTGGAGCTTCATGGATTCATGGTTTACGCTCTTGCTTTCGGTTAAAATTCATGGGTTTGAATCTCTTCTTGGGCATAGATGTTTGTAGGGGTTCGAAATCCATTTTAAATTGTTGACCCTTGTTTTATTAGTCTTTGTGTACAAAAAAATGACTTTGAGAGGCAAACCAAATCATTGGTCAGGGACATGACCACATTATTTTGTGATGCAAAATGTTAAAAAAGAGGATGTGTGGATATGGAGTACTGTGTCAGCTCAGATGTGACCTCATCACCTGACCATGGTTCAAAATTTTGACGTGCTTATTGATTGGCAAGTATTATTAACCCATTACCAAACCCATTAAACCCATACCAAACCCATTACCTTTAAGTTCTGTCCAAGTCTCCCCTATACAGCTATGTATTTGTAAGTTTAAAAGTGAAAATAAAAATGTGGTTTGAAATTAATTAAGAGAATAGATGATATTTATGAATAAGATAGAATTTTTAGGTTCTTGTTGTTTTTGTTTGTAATACTTCTAAACAATGCCAAAGAGTTTTTAGCTTTTTTGAAAAACAGTTGAATGTAGTTTAGAAACTCATTCATAAACAAATTAATTTTTTAAACTAGAACATTTGCTTATTGTTAAAACTTTAAATGATAATAAGAAAGGCTAAAATGACAACTGTTATAACACTTTACTCTTCCAACATAAAATTCTGGAATAAATCTATATAACTGAGAAATTTTTTTATGATGAATAGATTAGAATTAATTTATATATATCTACAAATTGTAACTTAATTTATTGTGACATTTAAAATTGTTGCTTATAAGTATTTAAACATTTAGTTGATCCGTGCCGAGCTGGCAGCCGAATGGTTAGCGCTCTTGCCTTCGGTTCAAAAGTTCGTGGTTCGAATCCCACCTTGGGCATGGATGTTTGTAGTGGTTTGGAATCCACTTTAAACCGTAGGTTCCGATCTAATTAGCCCTGATGTGCAAAAAATGACCGTTGAGCGACAAACAAACCAAACCGTTTCCTGTCCAGAAAATAAAATGGATCGGTAACTGCCAATGACAGCTTTAGCCAACTTCAGTACATTCTCTGTGTAGAGATCGCCATCAAATGATTATTCTCCATTGTTCTGTAGAGATGCTTATGTTGCTAGACAATTGAAAATAAGCCTTGGAGGGAATTCTGTGTCTGGACTATTTCTACATTTTATATAAGTCTTTGTATCATCTAAATTTATCTTCATGTTATAGAAGTGGCCTGTTCTCAATTGTATAATTGTCTTTGTGGTTTCGCTGTTGGAATCAATATCACATATTTTTTGATTCACCTTAATGGTTTTCTCTTTAAGTCGATATTAGGTAATGGCATTTGCGTTCTCGAGTGTAACATAACTTTTGGAGATGTTGCTTAAGTCTCTTGCCTCGTAGCCAGTTCATCAACTGCTTCATTGCCCTTGATTACTATATGCACAGATACTTAAACATTGAGAAAGCATGAATAAAATTACTAATTTAAAATGTAATCAAGAAATCTAGGTTTTGTGGACATGTAATTTTAATATGCGAAAAAGTTTTTCTAAAAATTGTAAATGTTGTTTCTAGCTGAAAAGTTTAATTAAATTGGCTACAAAACAGAGTTTTTAAACCTAAGATGAAAATTCATGGAACTTATATAAGCATTGTAAATGTGTGCATAAATTTTTATTCAGTAAATATTATATTTAAGCTTCTTATTTATTTCACAAATGCCAAACAGCTCTTAAGCCATTTGTTCTAGGGCTCTCCAATACTTCTTGACAATGTTCTCATATTGAGAAAGAACTGCACAATAACTTAAATATTCAAAAATCATTAGTTAGAGTCACACAAACAGTTTGGGGAATCCACCACTCTAATTCTATGTGGGGATGGTCCTGTAAGCAGTCATATTCAGTCAGTCCACTAAATAGAGCCATTGCAATCTGTCTTGGAAAACTGAGAACAGTTCTTTCTTTCCTCAGAATCTTTCATCTCTTATTCCTTGCATGTCGAATCATGTCTTGTTAATTTCTCTTTTAAATGGCCATAAAGCAACTAATTTTAACATTATGAAAATCGTGTGTAAAAAAATTTTAAGTGGGGAATACCAGCTGTTTTATTTCTACATTACAATTTGTTGCATTTAAATTATATTTCTTACATCTTATTGACATAAATATAAATATTAAAAAAATGAATAAATTTAAATGAAGTCATAGGATATATATTATTTCTTAGTGCAGTTTTAAACATGAAGTAATTATACTATTTAATTTTTGATTACCACTATAATGTAATTAAAGTTAGTGTATTGTTACAATATTTTAAAAGTAATTTAATGTGCATAATTAATTTTTTAGTGAGAATTTTATTAATCTGATAGTTTTTGGTAAAGATACCCTGCTCTTTTTAATGGGAATTTTGATTTAGTTTTAGTTGTGATGCAATGGGATATTGGTAATTTATAAAAATTATAGAATGCAAGATTTTTTATCCTTATTAATGCAAAAATGTACTTCTTTCTGTGAGAACACAATACTGAATTGATTTTGTATTATTTAAAGCTATTATGTGTTGTAAAAGTAATTATATTTGAAATCTCTCAATTATATTTTTACACTTAAAATGTAGAGTACATAGTTAAATTTTTTAAATACTCATGTTAAAAATTTCTATAATTATTTGTAGATCAAGTAGAACATCCAGCCAGACTAATAACAATGCTATTTTAACAATTTCTCATTTTGAAATGATGGAAACAGTGCCATAGAAAGTTCTCTGTTTCTTTTTTTTTTCAAATATTATGTACGCAATGCAATAAATATTGTTTTTTTTTGCTTTAAATACTAAATTATTTCTGCACTGCAATAAAAGCAATTTCTGTACTATCTTAATGAATGGTGAAGTCTTTAGAAATATATTTTGCCACACTTATAATTATTTTTATTTTTGTGAAGCTATTTAGTTTCTGTTTATTGAGTCTTGACAAGTAATTTTATGATTTTCTAAATTTTAAAATTTTTTGATATTGAAATAATATTACAAAAATTGCAGTTGAAAGATCATAGGAAAATGTAAAACCCAATAGAACCAATAATGTAAATATTAATTTGCATTGTCAATAATCTAATTTTAAGATAAGCCAATTTTATGTCACATAAATTGAACATAATTTAGTCAGTACCACGTCGCAAGAAAAATAATATTAAGAAAATCATGTATATACTGAATTGAATTTAAAGGCTTCTCTGTATCAATGGCTAACCTTACTAAAATGAGGCTGTTTTTCCAAAATAATATTAAAAATAGTGGAATCTGAATCAAATAATGTGATCAGTGAATATCTCATCATTGAATCCAAGAATAATAGGTAAATTTAATGAATATATATCAGAGTGAAGAATGAGATCCTTAACTCTTAATTGTGGAAAGAATATTGGAGAGTTGCATGTTTTTTTATACCAATTATTCTTAAGTGTTGAAAGCATGACATTGATGAAGAGTGAAAATAACTATGGAGACCTTTATGCATCACCTCATTTTTAGTAATTGTAGTTTTATAAAATGATTAAATTGTTTAATGTTCATTATTGTGATGGTTATAAATCAGAAATTCTCTTGCTTAATTGTAATAAGTCAAGAAGCTGTGTTCTGCTTTTAATGTTTCCTTTATCCTCAGTGGTATTTTTATTCAATTTTCAGCAGCTTTCATAATCCTAAGTGCTAATGAAAACAATTAAAAATAGTCTTAAAAAATTAAAGTTTCAAAAAGATTTATAGTATTTAATTTGCAAATTGGTTGAATAGGAGTTTTCAAATTAAGTTTTTAATTTCTGTTACTATAACCCAGCAAGTATAATTTTTTAACCATTTAGGAATAGTAAACTATTAAAGAAACAAATATTGTAAGCATTTTAAAATGCTGCAAGGTTATTTGTAATAATTATTTAGCTATTCATTTGATGACTTTCTATCTGATAATATTTTGAAAATTTGAACCATTTTTTCTTTAAATTGCTATAAAATAAATTTTAAAAATGTTTCATAATTTTTTTCAATTTTCACATAATTCCTTTTTTTTACAAATTACCATTCTTAACATATTTTTAGTATGCTATCTAACTTTACATGTGTTTTTGATTTATTTTTCAGAAGCCCATAGGGCTTTAGAGCTTTTAGAAGACTATCATTGTAAATTAAATAAACCTCAAGACAAGCAGTTAAGGAATGCAATTGAGCGTGTTATTAGGATATTCAAAAGTCGCCTCTTTCAAGCTTTGCTAGGTAAGTTATTGAACAGATTCTTTAAAAAGGATGAAACTCTTTCAATTCATTTTAGCATTTAAAAATTGCATTTTGTTTGAGAATATTTTTTGCTGCATTGTAAATTTTATTGTAATCAAAATATGTAAATGTTTAAAAATTGTTCATTTTTCACTGAAACTTCAGACAATTTTTTGTGTGCTTCATTTACTACAGTGTTCAAAATACTTATAAAATCCTCCTGTTTTTGTGTGACTTCTAATTCATTTTATGCTTTTATTTTAAATATGGAATGGAAAAGGAAAAATTTACTATGCACAATCACATCATTGAATTGATTTTTCTTTTAACAAGCTGCTCAGTTATTAAAATGTTTCAATTTTGGAAATTTATTAAAAGAATATTTTTAGAAATAACTATGTAGGATCTATAGGCGTTTTTAATGGATTGCCCATTTTTAAATTAATTTTCTATGATAGATAATGTTTACAAAACCATTAAAAGTATCTAGTTGTTAGTACAATTCTCTCTTAATTAATGCATAAATATGATTTGAAATAGACCTCCTTAATTAATGGCTGTGATGAATAATGTATTAAAATTAATTATCAGTTTGTATGTGTACTTTTTTTATGCATAAATATAAGAAATATAGTGATAAAAATTTTGAATTTTGTTTGAAAGTAAAAATTAATGCTTATATATGCTTACATATCTATGTAGACACACATGCACATGCAGACACACTCATACAAATAAATAATGTGTGCATGTATGTATTTTGTATTATCTTTTCTAAATTATTATTTATGACATTATGATGTAGACTAATGGTTTGTGAACCATAAACATAAAGTAAATCAAATTATTTCTATATAAAAACTTTTTACTAAAAGGATTTAAATTAATTTCTGGAAAGCTTTGGATAAAAATTTCTTACTCATTGTATTCAATAGGCAAGAATTTAGGGTGCAAAATAATAATTGTTAGCTACTTAAAATAATTAGTAAAGAAAACATTTCATTTGAAATGAGAAATAATTATATTTATGTGAATGACCAACATTTATCAATGCTAATCATTTTGCAGAAAAATGAGATAATTAGGAAATTATTTTTAACATTATTAAAATAAATACTGATAGTTTAGATTTGATAAATAATATTATGATAATGATTATATTTACTTAATAATATTTACTTAATTTCATACAAAACAAATAAGTTTATTTTGTACATAGCTGCAGAAAATTAATCAAATGTATGCAAGAATAAAATGTTCCATCAGAAATAGTAACAAATCAAAATATAAAGAAAATTAGTTGAGAAATGGATAATGTTATGAGGATATATTATTCCATAAGATAAATTTTGTTATGAATTTCATTAAAGAAAGCTATGATATGATAGAATGTTTCAAGGAATTCAAATCTCAATTAAGCTTATTAATATACACTTAAAATTTGAAACTTGTACTTTAAATGATATCACAAACAGTAAAATTTTTAATAAAATTGATAGTCCTTGTAAAAATGTTGACTTTAAGAATACAATTAAAATATTGATTTAAGATATTGAATTATTTAAATGTACAAAAATTTAACTAATTTTAATAATTGGTTTTACTTTTAAGTATAACTTTTATGTAAATTCTGATGATATTTTTGAGCATTAAAGGAGCACATAAATTATAGGAAATTTTAATAAAAATAAATTATAGAAAATCTTTGAAAGGATCAAAGTATTATGCTTAACTTTTGTGGAGTACATTTAACAAATAAGCAATAATGACAGTTAAGCTACATCACTTTCAAGTTTCATAAGGAAGAATTGGGTGATGAACTTCTAATTTATAATATTAAAAATGATTTTTTATATAATTTAAGCGAAATTTTTTTCTCTTTTAAGTTCTATTGGCTAGCAAAACTATGAAAATGATAATATAACCTGAGAAAAGTTTTCTTAAACTGAAAATGACTTGAATTTTCAATAATGAAATATTTGATGCATCCATGGCTGAATTGTCGAGAGAGCCTGTGATTGATAAAATGTATAATGTAATAATTATTTGACATAATATTGTAATTTTTCTTATAACTTTTAAACTATTGTTTTTTTTTAATTTTTTATCCTACGCCCGACCTTGGTTTTTCAACCATCAGTCTCTGTCGGACAGCCCAATACAATCTTGAGGTGAATGAAAAGTCATCTTCCACAGAATTTCTAATTGCGACGTCCGAAAGTCCAGGGCAAGTGTAAAGGTGGTCACCAGTCATGTCTTCTAGTCCACAAAAAGGACAGATCGGAGAGTCCTTCAAACTCAAACGGTGAAGGTGTTTTTGTAGATAATCCTGCCCAGTTTTAAGGCGAAAATTTGCCACTCCCACAGCTTTGTGGAGGTTACATGGAATAGGCTTTGTTAGTAAGGAAGTCCATGCTTTCTCCTTTATGCACATCTTGTAAACATTTCTACGATAGGAGGCTATATTTGACTTAATAAGCCTTTTAACAGTATGGTACTCCAAGGCTGGAGAAGGCTGTTGTAGATCTGAGCCAGCCTTTGCCAATTTATCAGCTGTGTCATTTCCCGCGATACCACAGTGACTGGGTATCCATTGCAGCACAATTTGACGTCCTTCTTCCAGTAGAGAACTAATTGCTATTTGACAGAGATAAACAGACCCAATACTGCTAGGAGCAATTGAAGAGAGAGACCTGATGGTGGCTTGAGAGTCTATAAAAAATACTATGTTGTTCTCATTACCCTTTCTGATCTCTAAGTGCTAATTGCACAGCAGCCACTTCACCATTGTAGCTGTTATAGTATTTCCCAACATCCTGTCAAAGCCTGAAACTCTTAGAGTATACTCCTGCACCAGCATTTCTAATGGCATCCACAGCTGAACCATCTGTATAGACATGGAACCAAACAGATGATGGATAATGCTCATTGATAGTAGCTAGGGTAGCCATCCTTAGCTCAGAATTAGTGGAGACCTTCTTACTAACAGGTAGTATCAGGTCTAGACAGCAATCAGCTCTATAAATATGGTTTTGAAAGATAGGGGGTCTAAATAAAGGCACTCTATCTGCATCCGGGATCTTATACCTATCTGACAATTCCCTGGTCAAATTCAAAAAAGTTCTCTGTGTTTTCAATCTTGGAAAAACAGGAATATAATTTTTCCAGAACCCATCATCCCTTAGAAGCCTTTCGGAGAGTTTCAGAACAGCACTTTGTCTTCGATCTGCCAAAGGTTCCAACCCAGTCTGAATTTGCATTGCCTCAATAGGTGTAGATGAAGCCCCACCGGTGATAAGTCTAAGGAAATTATTCTGAACAGTCTCCAGTTTTTTCTGGATGTTATCCGATGCTGTAATCAGGAGCTCAGCTCCATAATCAATTGCAGGTCTGATGTATGTATCCAATTTTAAACTATTGTATCTGTATGTTATTAAATGTACTCCTTTTTGTATTGCAAGATCTGATAAACATGGATGTTTCGATTGGTGTCATTCTTATTTCAGAATTATTTGGAGGCAAATCAATACCATAAATATTATATCATGATCCTCTTTATGAGATGGAAATTTCTATATGATGTGTGAGAGGAACTAGGCACAATTTGAAATAGTGCATTTATATTTAACATTTTGTTATATATTTAAATCAGACTGGAAAATGTTCCACAGTTATTAATTATAGACTATTAAATCATCAATGTGAGTTCCCATTACCTTACATTGATAATTTATTGGATCATCTTTCTAGGTATAAACTGTTTTGCCATTTAATTTTGGCTGTTTCATGAGTTTATTGATCCCCACAAAGGATGAATTTTTATATGAAGTTTTCTACATTGCATTTGGCGAACATTCCAAGATATTGTTTGTCAGTCTGACTAATTACTTACCAATATTTTATAGCATTATATGCATAAGAAAAACTTAGTTTTATAGAAAGTACAAAACAAGTATAGTTTTATAGAAAGTATGTTTTTTGGATTATTTTAATTTTAAAGTTATGCTTATATTTAACATTAGCTAAAACTATAAACTATTAAAAGGTAATGTGTGATTATTTAAATATGAGTATGGAATGCCAGAAATTCATTAGTTAAGATCTGCCAACTGTCAAATGGATTGCATTGGGAGCCAAGGAAACTTTAGCACTAATCTAGAATTTTCAGTATGAGGAGAGGCTGAGAAGGTTTTAAATATTGACTAGTTTCCTAAGCTGTTGTCTCATTAAGCATTATGTAGTCATTGCAGTACAATTAACTATTATTCAAGAAAAATCAGTTGTTCAAATGGACTGTAAGACAATAAAAAAACTTTTAAAGAATTGACTTTATTAGTGATTAGTCTCTAGATCAAAAAAAGCTTCTTGATCTAGATTTAAATGTAAACTGATGCTTGTATTTGACCAAAATAATAAGAATAATACAACAGTCAGTGGAATTTAAAATGACGTTTGATTGGTATATTTTAATATTTGAACCAGTTAAATAAAGAAAATTACTTTCTAGACTAATTCAAGCAGCTGCTTACTTCATGATTAAATTTAGATCGTTTTTGATGAACATTCAGGTTATTTTGGTTTCCAGTTTTTCAATTTTTGGTAACCAAAATATTTATTCTAAATATGCAAAAAAGTATAAAAAGAAATATAGTGAAATAAACTGAACTCGTAAAGGAATTTAACTATAGTGTAAAAAATCGTTCACACACAAATGCAAATATACCATTTTGTTTCAGTATTAAGAGTCCCAGCTGAAAACTAAATTGCTACTCAAATAAAAAAAATTAAGTTTACTATTTTTGTTCAGTTATATATTTTTGTATAATATTTATTATTTTGCATTGAAAAACAATGTTTCTTCAGGTAGAAGACAAAAATTTGCTAGCCATCATTGCAGTTTAAAAAAATCTCTTAGTATTAAGTCTCTTAAAAAAATAACAGCTAGTTAACATATAGTAGATTAATATTTTTACATACATAATGAGTAGATTAATATTTTTAAAATTTATATGGGGCTTGTGCTGCAAAAAGAAATTTTTGATGGAAGCTACAAAGTAATATCTTGTTATTTGTGACCATGCTTTTTGTAGAAATTTTGATGTATACAAAATTTATGAAGATCAACAATTTTGTTTCTTATAGAATTTGTGGAGGTAATTAGTAAAACAGCATAAATATTTACATCCATAAAATTTATACCAAATTAGAAAAAAATTATGAGCAAATATTATTGACAATTTATGTAAACTTTCTTTATCATTGAAACTTTACAATAGCATATTTATAAATTACAAAGGGAAAGTGTTATAGATTTTAAAATATTGTATTTATGCTTCTGTTTAGCGTCCATTAAGTCAGTTTCTTACTCATTGAAAGAAATAAGCAACAATGCATTTGTGTGTAATTGTATTTTGGTGGTTAAATTTTGTCAAAGCTTAGAGAGGAAGGATGTAATTCTAAATTGTGTATATTATTTTTATCAATTAGCAAATAATTATCTAGTATTTTGATCTGATGCTTTTACGTTGCTGTTTATTATATGATAAACATTTGTGTGCTAAATACTGTTCATTCTTTTAAAATTACTTTTTCTAGAAGATGGAACAAAACAATTTCTAATTTATTGATTTTAGCTTAAGGCTTAATATGAAATGGACTGCTATCTTACTTCAATATTGTCTTTACAGTATCATGGCATTTTCAAATAATTATAAAATACCTATGAGTAGAATGATCTGTTCCATCTTTATCATGTGATTGTTGGGTTTGAAATTAGTAGACATGACATAGAATATATTATTGTCTTAGAAGGAGCATACAGGAAATTGCTTCTTATAAGGCTGAAGTCTGGAGAAAGGTCAAAATTGTTTTGTCTTGTTCCAGTAATTTCTTCAAAAGTGTTTTGTTACTATGGTTTGTGGCTGTATTCATACAATCATTCATAATTTACATGGATTATAATTACATGGATTAAATGCATAATGATACTTAATCATTCATTTGTACTTGTCTATTTAAAGCCAATTTTAAGCATATATCAATTTGTAATCTTTATATAGGTCAATGGTTCAAACACTTACTTTCTTATAAAGGTTCTTTAAATTTAACTTTAATGGTAAATGATGATGAAAAATAAAACCTTTTTTCTTAAATGGAAATTCTTGGAATTGTAACTTAAGTAGGGGAATAGAAAAATGTATTTTTTTCATATGACGTTGTTGAAAAGAGGATATTTGATCATTTTTGCTCAGTTCTATACATTTGTAAATGTCTATTAGTTTCTTTTATGATATTTAAAATTGCTACTAATTAAGAAAAAAAAACCCAGCTTTTAAACATCATATTTTATTATCATATTTTATTAATCATTGTCATTATTTTCTAAAAATTATAAAACTAAATTTAAAAAAAATTGACATAAATGTTTTTTTAGGAAACTCTTCCATCTTTAGTAATGAATTATTATATTATCAACAAATTAATTAATGGACAATTATTTAGTTTCTTTTTGATTTAACCAGGAATCTTAAAAACATAAGGTTTTCTCTCATGGAGATTTGTCGCGAATAAATATTATCAAGAAATGACAAAATATGTGCAGACATTTGGTGTAGTTTGTTTCAAATATATATACCAGAAAGTTTTGATGTTATCCCATCATTGATACAGCTTTGTCAATAATAATTGAAAGTATCTCACTCTTGGTCATAACTTTCATATAGAAAAAAATCTTTATAATTTATTTAGCTTTTTTTATATCGATTTGGCATATAACAATCTTTTGGAATCCTTTGGCTTGTCGACCCTTTACTTACTTTTAAAGATCCAAAGTTAACATATTAATACAGTATTAAGTTTATCAGTTTTTGTTTCTTGAATGAGCTTTGGAGAACTTCTGTGAGGATGTTAACTTGCTGTATTTTGAGGACTATGTTGAAAAAAAATACATACATAAATACATCTGAAATAAAAGTTCAGTGAGAAATTAAATTCGTCATGAACTTTAAGATTTTGACTGTAAAATTTTTAATTTATGTTCTAAAATACTCTAACGATTACTTAAACTGAAATTTTAGAATTTGATCGCTGACATTTTCCTTAATTATCCATATCTAAATAAGCTTGTTTGAAAAATTCTTCCTCCTCATTTAGCGAGATGAGGAGCCAGTTAGAAGAGCAGGCTGTGGTTGTCCTTTCTCTTCTAAATCTTCAGATCATAAATTATGTTGATATTGTGATTTGTACACTAAATGTTTGAAAGCCTGCCTCCATGTTCTGTAAAGGAATGATACAAACTTGCACGTGAGCTACAACTATTTAATTTCAGCTCTAGTGAAATTGGCAGAACTTATCTTTCAGGTTTGTTAAATTCCAGCTACCAGGCTATCCAATGTGCAGTTTCGAAATTTTTGTAGAAAACGTTGATGCTTGTAGCTACACTGTAGAGTGCAGCTACTGTATCAATGTTTTCAAGTGGCATTTTTAAAATAAGAGTCTCTTTGATATTTTAAACTTCAGAATACATTGAATTTTATCTAAATATTTTATATTCAGCATTAAATTCAATTTTGAGTGGCTATTACTATCATTACCATAGTTGTAGAGTCTTAAATCTCTACTATGGTTATCATCATTATCTTTATAAGAAAGTTGCATCCAATGAAAAACTCAAAAATAAATTGAAAAAAAGTGTCAAATGCTTAAAATACATATACAACCATATGAATATATTTATATCTGCCAACCAAAAGAAATATAAAACATTCACATTGCATTAAATTAAACGGAAGATGAGATTTTTGAATTTTTATGCCATTAAAAATAATTGTAACAAACTCTATATTGTGTGAAGCATTCAAAATCTGATTTTTCACTATTGCGCTATTATATAATGATTTAGCAAAATCTGAGTGTCATATCAAATGCATTTTCTAGCTGTGCAGTCTCTTTAGCTTGGGAGTAATTTCCATCTTTGAATCCTATTGCTATTTTTTTCAGATTTTTATGTACTCCACCATTTTGTAAATCATAACAGAAATTCTTAAAGCTTATATAAATGAGCTTTTAAAATTTTTAATTACTATATATATATATATATATATATATATATATATATATATATATATATATATATATATATATATATATATATATATAATATATATATATATATATATATATATATATATATATATATATATATATATATATATATATATATATGTATGTATATATATATATATATATATATATATATATATATATATATATATATGGAGATAAATTGCTGTTTACTTAGTTTTGTTCAAAACTCTTTGCAACATTAAATAGGGTCATGCATGTAGATCAACTAAAAATAAATGTGGTGTGGCTGCTTGAAAACAAACTCTATCTACAAGTTTATTAAGTGTGAATAATGAAATTTTTTTATTACCATTTCAATGTATTTCCTGAAGGTTACTTATTTGAAAAAGCGTTAACACTTACTTTCTCAAAATGATTTGTAGCACATTTTTAAAAGCGAGAAAAATAATAGTAAATATCATTCTTTTTAAAAAAGAATATCACTATAGCAACATAGAAAGAAGGGAAAATTCGATGCTGTACAATTTTTTCTCTATTCCCTAGGTTTTTTTTATATGTGATTATTTTAAAAACTGAAAAATGACCACACGCCTTTGTTGTAGAAGCGAGTAGAAGTGAAATGCTACACCACCTGAGTCGATAACATCGTAGTATAAGCTAAAGTACATGGGTTTCAAAGCATTACAGTTTCAATTAATTGTAAACAGAGTGTAGAAATTTGCTCAACCAGAGATGCTGTTTGTTACGATTTTTCCGTATTTAGTACGGATTTCTACTCTTCGTTACGGAGTTACGATGATCTAAACGAAATGACGGAAAATAGATTTCTCTCTCGATCTCTAATAATTATCCTTTTTTGTCATGTACGATTATATTATTATTATTGCATTATAGCGATTAAAATTTGTAAAGGTTACAAATAAATTACTTATTTAATGTTGAAATTGGATTAAGAAAAATATGAATAATATTTCAGACTCAAAATTATGTTATCAGAGAGAATTTTCTCAAACAGAAATCAGTATGGCTAAGAAATCAATATAACACACAATTTGTGATGGATTGTCATTTATTTCTATTTATCATGTCATTTATATATTCTCAGTTAACAGATCAGTATGCTATGTTAGTTTTAAATAAAAGGAATTTTTCTTTTCAATATCATTTTCTTTTTCCTGTAATTATATAAAAATCTGTGCTGTAAGGATCTCTGAGGTATGGTATTTAAATTTAAAAGAATGGTTTACTTTCTTAATTATTATTTCTTTTTATATTTATATTATTTGATCATTTTGCTTTTATTTTTTAACATAGGTTACCTTAAAAGTATTAATTTTATGCACTTAAGTGTATTCTTAATGTAAACCACGTGTTACTAAAAAGATGTCCGGTGACTGCTGATTGGGATGCGCAGAAGCTGGCATCGCTGCTCAACGAAACATTGTTTTTATGTTAAGCTAGCGATCGGTATCCTGATATAAATTTCACTTTATTCCTTGTGGTCAATTCAATCCCAGACAAAAATTCGACACAAATAGAATAGGGATTTTATTTTGAAGTGCAGCAAAAATTTACTGATTTTATTTGTTTCCAAAATAAGTATCATATCGAAATTCGAATGATATTATTGAAGTAGTGTACATTTGTAAGATATTAAAAAGCAAAATTGAAGTTTTTAAATTATAGATTCGGGCATCTGAATTTAATACAGTGATATTCGTTTTACGTAAGTTTAAGAACAGTTAATAAAAATTTAAATAATTTTTAAAATTTATTCGTAAAAATATTTTTTGTTTGTGATTCGTGTTATTTCTAATTTAAATTTTGTTTTTCCTGCAAACTAAGTTTGAACTGATCTCAACAATGAAGTATTTGCTTTTGCTTACAACGGCGGCGGCTTTTGTCTTTTTTTTTATATCCGAAAACAGAAGAGAAAGCTGTTTATTGGCATTCTGAATCACTCCATTGAAAAAGCTATCTTTCCGCACATTTTGGCTTCATGCCAGCCTCAAGGATTCATCGTCGACGCTTGGTGTTAAAAATTGATAATTTTTGATTTCTCGCGTTAATTATCCCAGACGGTTTTTAAATGAAGTGAAATCTCTTACCGCATGTGGTTTTGGAAGGTTGATTAACGAGATTTTCGAGTTAATTACCGGTCACAATTCCCTTGCACGAAATGCAAATGAGCTCCGAATTTCATTTCTTACTCTGATCGACCTTGTGGTAATAGCTTATGGATTCAGTGGTTTACTGCATTGCCCGAGTTAAAAGAATTCGATAAATAATCATCTTTAAAATTAAATATGCATGTCATTTGATGTGCAGCTGACTAGATGAATTGCGACCGCGAACACACACACATATATATCTCCGAACTTTTTGCTTGAATTTATTGTACATTACCGAACGGGATTTTGACTGTAGCTCAAGTAAAATTATCGAGTTAGCATCTGAATGATTAATGCTCTGATATTCAGTTCTACAGTTCATGAATTTGATTCCCACCTCATTCTTGGATATTTGTAATGATTTCGAATCCACTTCAAAGTGCTGTTGCTTGTCCTATTAACCCTGTGGGAAAAGACGTAGAGCAATAAGTAAATCTTATTTATGTTATTGTTTTCTAAAATGGGTAATAAAAGAAGCATTTATAGTATTTTTACCGGATATACTTTGTTTAAATTTCACTAATTAATCTATTTTATTTTCTTAATGGTTCTTTTAAATGGATATTCGAATGAAGTAATTACATTTTCCTTAGTAATCAAACTGTTCTTTCAGAATGATGTTTTTTGAATTGGGCAATCAAACTGATATTGAATAATAAACATTGATTCACAGTAGGAAGATAATGTGTTGTCAGCTTTAGGAACGATGTCTGTCCTCCTGACACAGGATGCTGATTCTGAATGAGTTGTTGGACCCCTGCCGCCCACAGATTTTCCAACTCATCCAATTTCGTAAATGGCCCGTTCATCCAGAATCTTTAAACTGTAAATGGTCGGTCGAATGAACCCTTATGTATAAAAAGTGATCATACATCGATCATTCAATCGTCTTCTAGAACACTTTCTTTCTGTCAAAAATAGTTCAACGAAGATCCATTGTACAGTTGATGAATTTTCTTTATAAAGGAAAAATAAAAAGAGCGAAAGATTTTTTTGCTGGATACCTCAGCGGACTACTGATGTCTAACAGAATGAGTGATTTCGTAGAGGCAGCATTTTGTAGTTTTTATGTCAAGATGTGATGCTCCCGACTACTCATCCGCAGCATAGCAGCTTCAGGACAAACGTTGATAAAATAATTTGTCATTTCAATTGGAATGTGTCAGTAAGAGGACGATGTAGGTGGAAATAAACGTTGTTTTAATCAGTTTTAACATAGTATGTATGAGTCCCAATTTTTCAAACTTGTATAAATAATATTTTTTATTCATTGATGTAAATGAGATCGTCAAATGTTTCAATGCGTGATTATGACAATTTGTTGATGATTTTATTGCATGTATACAACAGAATTCATTAATTTTCCTTTTATTTAGTTTTGCGCTTCCGAGGCGCAGCTCCGAGTTTCGATCCTGGGGCTCTGTGTGAGTCCATAAAATTGAGGACGCTGAACACCTTCGCAGATCTCTTAAGCGGGACTTCGCACCCCACGTCAGGATGACAAATGTGGGCAGAGTGTAGAGATGGGAACTTTCGTGCCACTGAATGTAGTTTTGCAGTAGAGAATCTTCTTGAAAAAAGTTTCTGCATTACAACTATAGCTATCGCTGCGTTTCTCATACCGGGTTCGCCTAAAAGAGGTGATTGAAATAGTGTTTTCGGTTGCTTTCTTACTTAACGGACTTTGATGTTCAGCCATTTC
The DNA here is from genome assembly GCA_037975125.1 of Latrodectus hesperus. Lineage (NCBI taxonomy): Eukaryota > Metazoa > Arthropoda > Arachnida > Araneae > Theridiidae > Latrodectus > Latrodectus hesperus. The sequence goes on along the minus strand of CM075857.1, from coordinate 12,756,782 downwards.
GTGGTGCATAATCGTCCATGTGACCGTTACTCAAACTCTTTCTCACAGAAATCAACTTTGAGGAAATTAAAGCACATGTAAATTAGGATTTCTTTCTTATTGATCTGACTTATTAACGTTACATGATCTCATATGTTTACAGTATGCAATTAGAAATTTATCGAAGGATGCGGTTCCATGCTCCTTGCGAAGTACTTTCTGAATACATAATGTTCGAATCTACCCCAGCATTCTTAAACTAATGATATTGAATGTAATATGCAATCAGTCGGATCCATGTTTGCAGAAAATGTATGGAAAAATGGCATTATCCAATTAAAAATAAAACCAAATCTAAGTGTACATCACCTGAAATCGAATAGCAGTTTGCGCAATGGGAATTTCTGCATCCGAGGCCACAAATTTGTTCAGCATGACTCGATGCAACATTTGTAAAGATTTCTGAATATTTCAAAGCATGTTCTACGCTGTAGAAAAGATTTCAAAACGATAAAATTATTAAAAAAATTACTGGACAAGATTCCAAAGCAATTACAACTAACTGCTATATCACGGCAAAAAGCTTAATGAAGATGTCTTTTATGCGAGGAATATTTATACACACTCATTTAATCAGTTGAAAAGGCTTTGTGAGTGGGTTTATTTTTTCCGTGTTCATTTTCTGCTTACGAATGTTGCAGCATCTTTTGACAGTTGGCGTGATTTTTCTTATACGGAAAGAAACAGCCGTGTCTCTATGATGATGGTGTGCGACAATCAATGATTACCGACAATGCGAACATCTGGTTCAGCGGTATATTGTGAGTGCTCTTTCCGTGGATTTAGTGCTTCATTATAAATGGTTGCTGTTACCATTCTGTTTCTGTATGCACATTTTTCGAAGCGTATGTTTTGGAATTTCCTAGGCTTACTGGTGATGGGTCCTGACAAATTTTCCATGAATGCAGAAAATGGACATTAAAAATAGTAGAAAATTTCAGCAATTATGGCTATTAAGCTACTCATTTAATGTATTTAAATAAAAATATTTGTAATATAATTATCTATGTATATGTTAATCATAAAATTATATCGCAGGTTTCTACTCGTTAAAGATTTTAAAATTGCTAAGTAGACTTCAAATTATCCTCCTCCCAGTTTTTTTTAAATGCACGGAAAAAACCCCGTTCAGTGACTTATGTCATTTTAATGACCTTTGTCATATTTCAGAATTTATTCTTTGGCAGCCAAAGTTCAAAATATTTCCATGATAAAGTTTTCGTGACAGCGGATAGGAATGCTGTTGATGACCTTGTGTTATATTTAAATAATAAAGGGAGGGAGGAAGCATATTTTTATGCATTTTTAACTATGATGTGAATGATGAAAAGGTATTTTTTCATGCTTATGTAAAGTGCTCGGAAGAGATCATGTGATATGTAGCTAGATTCTTTTGTTTCAGATATTTTAATCGTTTCATATGTAATGCATAGTTCTCAGGCCTTCGATTGAAAGAACTTTCCTTCGTGGCCCTTCGCAAGCGCACCTCTCTCTGTAAAACAATTATAAAAAAAAACCATGATACATTATGGGAAACTTTTTAAACACATAATTATATATCCTTTAAAATCGCCTTTTTTGTCCAAGAAATTATTAATGAAATATCAATTAAATATATGTTAATAAACAATTTAATTATACGAGTAAAAATATGGAGTATAATAATTCTATTTTCAATTCTCTTTTAACTTTTTTGTTTCGTGTACTTTTATGTCTCCAAGATTTATATATTTTCCTTTTAAATATTTTTTATTTTATTTCTTTTAAAGTATTTTATGTCGCTACGTTCAGTGGTTAACTATAATTTATAGTTTCACTGAAGAAACGTTCTTTTTTTAATTTTTTTTATTTATGTTAATTTTTCAATGTTTTCACTAATTCGAGGAGTTTAAAGGCGGTCTGTTTTTGCCTTGTGTATTCTTTAGAACCTTTTCACAAATTGAATCGAGGTGTCTTTCACCTTGTTCCCTATGAGAAGGAACAAATTTTATTCCACTCTTTTTCTAAATATTTCCACCTCAAATTTTCTAATTTTAATTGTTAATTATTCTATTTTTTATTTCCCTGAATGTGTTTCCTTTTGTATTTTAAATAATTCCTCTGGTTCTTATTGAAAATATATTTGATTTTAATAAATGTTTTCTGTTTTATGTTCTTCTAGTTGCTTGGAATTCTTATTTATTTAGTTAAAAGTTTTCTAAAATAAAAAAAAAAATCATTTATTTTATAAAGTCGAAAGTGCAAATCAGGTAGCTGAAATTGTGATTATTGTTTCCATATTATAACACCCAATAACGTTAAATTTTGGTTTCAGCGTTCAAGTATTTTAGATGATGCACCTCTCGCAAATGCAACGTCTTCGAAAATGTCGATAAAATCAGAGAAATGGTCGAAGTTGGCCAGCAGTCTCGTGGCATTGTTAAAGAGCTAAAGATTGACCATAAACAGTTTTAAACCTTTTGCATAAAGCGAAATTGACTGTAAATAGTTTTTTATTTTAAAGTCAAACATTCTTTTGGGCAAAGTGAATCCGAAACAGTTTACGTAAAGTCTTTAGACTTTAGATCTAGAAGTTTCCTCATAAAAATATATTTCTTTTTTCCCATAACATATATATATATATATATATATATATATATATATATATATATATATATATATATATATATATGTTTATGTGAATAGATACATATTTATTTGCATATATATATGCAGAAACATATACGTAAAAAATGTATGTAATATTGTATTATTTTTCGCTAATTGTTTTTTCACGATTATTTTTCACTAATGTTTTTTGTTAAAAATTTTCAATAATGTGTTTTTTCACTTATTCTACAAAAAATATTTGCTGTACGGCATCGAAATTATGTTTTTGTTTATTTACTATAAGATTATAAGATGAATAGCTGCTAATCATTTATTTTATTTGATTTGCTTTGCATGATTTTGATTCTGATTTTTTTGTATCATAACATCCACTTTTTAATAAGGATCGCTCATGTTATGGGAATAGGATTTTATTCTGACTTGAAACTTTCATGGCTAGAGAATATCTAAGCAAAGAGTTTGATATCAGAGGATCTGCTATAAATTGGCACGTTTCAGCGTTATCAAAAGAATTTTATCATGGTTATGGATATTTCTGTTTAAATTTTATAAAAATATGTTATCAGTTAAAAGAAAATAATTTATCGTGATATTTTATGTCTATCTAGAACTAGATGAAGGCTCGAACTTTCGCGTGAAGTTTTTTTTTAATTGTGCTCTTAAACTACATTAATACCGTTAAATATTCTGGGAACTGTTGTTAGAGTAATCGATGTTTTTGTAGTATAGTTTGTAGCCATTTCACGCGCATGCACAATGAGTTCTTGGAATGCGATTCCGATCGCTATTTTTTATACCCTCCAAAATCATTCCAAGAATCGGTGTGAGAAGTCCTTGGATGTCTGAGATGAAATATCATTGGACTCGTTACTCTTAGAACTTAATGGAAGTAAATAAATACTGATTTAAGGAGTGTATAGGCCGTATAAAATCAAATCTTTATTCTGTTTATTCCTCTGAATTTTTGTCCTGAGTTGAAAACGTTTTCATGGAATAAGGTGAAACTTATTTCAGAATGTCGCTCTCTCATTAATTAAGTAAAAAAGATTTCACATCTTATGAAAATTACGGTGATAGCGCTTGTAATTTAATATGTAATAAATATCGACGGTGGTTTGAACTCTGTGTGAAGCTGCTGCTGGTGCGATATAATTAATATAAGTGCGTATAACATTTCGTTCCGGAACTATTTCCGCTTCCTGTAGGAACTTCATAATTTTAAAATGGCCACCTGCGCAACGGGGCCTGGGAGTCGGAAGAATTTATGAACATCAGATCCTCCGTTCTGTTTATATACCTAAAGCGTAATTTTTTTTGAATATTTTCTTTTTTTCCTCTTTTGAAAATGTTTTTATCCACTTCAAGGCATGTGCTTACGCTTTTCTGAAAACGCCACCTGTAGGAAAAAGTATTGGAATGCGGATGAAAAGAATTTTGACTTTCATTATTGAACAACTTAGTAATTATGAATAAATCAATAGCCTGTTTGCTTTTAATGGCTCTATTCGTAAGACCCATTTCCTGCTACAAAACAGTATTTGCAGTATTTGGAAAAAAGTTGAGTAAATATAATTTATTGAATCGCAATTTTCCACCGAAAGATATGTAGACGTTTCCCAATAAAAGCCACGGCATGACAAAGTTTGCTCCTTCTCTATGTAATTCTGCCTGCACTTTCCAGCCACTTCGTTGCGATGGCATCACAGAAGTGACTGTTGTCCTCTCTGGAATGAATCATTTTGACAAGTGACATACATAAAGAGTGGAAGTTGCTCCAAGGCATTTAAACATCCTTCGTGGAACTCTTACCGCGAGAATTCCTATAATAAATCGTGGTGCGTATTTAAATTTCTCTAGGAAGGATCTCCGAAAACACCCAAGCACACACCCCGACAGCTGTGTTTTCTAAAAAGCCATTTCCCGTTGTTCAACATTTGCTGGGATTGAACGTGAGACCTCTTACGCCCCACAATGAGCGACGAATCACTTACCTGAAGAGATCGCAGGTTCACCTCCACTTTGCCTTTTAAGCTGAATCGATTGCTAACTGAATCAGTCGAAGAGGGTCTTCGCAGGGTGTAGCGTGCTTCCACATGTGTGGGAGTTTAGAAACGCACAATTCACGGACCTTGTCACTGACTGATGTTAAAAGTAAGTGGCTATTGGAAGTGCCATTGTATTCGGTTATTTATCAGATTGATTTACATTTTCAGATCATGAATATTTTTTTGAGATTGCTTCAAGATTATCTTGAAATCGATCGCATTAAGTATTAGCAACTGATATAAAACTAAGTTAAAGCTTCCCAACAAAGAAAAGGTTTTGCGTGAGCCCATCCGAGCTTTCTATAATGCATGGTGACAGAGCTTACGTAACCCGTCCTGTAAGTGTGTAACTTGGGAAGCTTCCCAAATCGATTGCCTTCCCCTCAATAATTGGGATCACGTTCGGGTGGTTCTTAAAGGCGTTTGGCGGGAAACCCCTTCTGCTGTGGCACGCGTTCTTGTTCTTTCATACGCAGTCACGTTCGGCCGCCGAGAGAGAGAGTGCTGCCAAGTTTGGAAAAAAGAAAAATCGCGCGCACACGAAGTTCGTGCGAGCTGAAATCAAACGCAGCGTCTACTTCGCATGACTTCGCCGGTGTTCTATTTTTCTTTCTCGCGATTGATGAAAACGATTTTATTTATATAGAGATGGGAGGGCTTCGGGGACTGCAGTTGGGTTTTTCAAGGGGGGCGATTCTCTTGCTTCTGGATTGAATGCGCGGTGTTACTCCGAGTTCGGAATTCCAACACCAGGGTGGTTTCTCTTCTCTTGGGCGGAGGATCAGGTGGTTGGGTTTCACGTAGGAATGTTGCTCTTTTTTGTTTTCGCATTTATATACAAAGAAGCTTCTTTTGTGATCGATTCTCGCATGTTCCAAGACTTTTTTTATATCTCCTATTGTAGAAAAGAAGATGGAAAGGAGTTATTTAAATAATGCGCAAAATTAGACCTTCTACAATCTCTGGATCACCACAAATTTCTGATATGCGAGTGAAACTATGTTTAAAATTATTTTATATGTTATAAAATTTAATTAAAATTTAGAGAAGACTTGATAAACAAGTAGGGTTATTTCTTAAAGGATGGTTCGCAGCCGGATGGTTAGTGCTGTGGCTATTCAACAGTTCGATTCTTACATAAAGCGTGATTATTTGTAGTAATTCAGAATCCACTTTAAACTGTAGATCTGATGTAATTTTTAGTTTCCGTGTCAAAATATGGCTTTTGAGCAACAAATTAAACCAGACCTAAAATGTGTTGTCATTAAACGTGTTGCTCTCTTATTTGATCTATTTGGCCCCGAGTTGATAGCTGGACTTGGCTTCCAAGCATTCCTCACAGCAAATATTGTTGCTGCAGCATACTTCTCTGTACCTGAACATAAATTTGACTCTACTAGTTACATGTGGAGCGGGAGTCATTTAGAAGTAGAGGTCAAGCAGAAGATCCTCCAATACTTGATTTGCCACCTAGCGGTATTAGTTCATTTGGAAGACATTGCAACCACAACCTGTTTAACATGTCCTAGCCGCCTTTGGTAAACACGATGGACCTTCGGTTAACCCAGGGCCGAGCTGGCAGCCGATTGATTAGCGCTCTTGCCTTCGGTTCAACAGTTCGTGGGTTCGAATCCCACCTTGGGCATGGATGTTTGTAGTGCTTCGGAATCCACTTTAAACCGTAGGTACCGGTCTAATTAGCCCTCGTGTGCAGAAAATGACCGTTGAGTGACAAACAAACCAAACCAGCCGGTTAACCCAGGATGTGAACTCACTACCTTCTAACAATAGGAGTCTAACAATCCAGGCTATCGTGGCGGTAGCTGAATTGACATAACTCGTGTCTCACTTATTGTGTGGATACTTACAATGGTTTGGACACTTTTTTAAGTAAGCTGAATAAATACTTGTGTGCAAAAAGCGATTTTGAATCAAGGAACCAACCATCCAATCTGCTGATTGTTTTCCTTCCCTCCCTTCTGGACACTGGCGAATGCAATCCATTGTCCATTGAAAGGCATTTTTCGCTAATGTCTCCTCATTTCGCTAATGCCATGTGGCTGTAGAAGGGGCGTCTCTGGTCTGCGATTCATGAATACTGCTGTTAGGCGTGAAAAATCTTTCGAAACGCGAGGGTTGTCAGCTGTTAGACTGCCGCCGGCTAACTGTTGAATGCATCGAGTAAACTTATCGAACTTGCTGTCCACGCAGGGGATTCTGGAAACGACGATGGATGTGTTTTACCGAGTGAAATCGGGAAATGCTGCATTCTCATGCTTCTTCGGCCCGCCAGTATGTGGATGCCCCCTGAAGTCCTCTAACCCACATACGTATGTATTCTTTCATTGACTGTATAAAGGTGAGCAACTCTCTGCGCATGCGCCCATATTTTCTGAGTATATACATTACATGTTATCAAAATCTTTAAAATAACTTGTAGTTTAGGTGTATAAATTTGAAGAAATTCCACTGTGAGAGGGTCAATCTTGTTAGTGCTTCGAATGAATGCTTTTCTTTTTACAAATTGTATTAAAAAATGCCACATAAATATGATTCTTGCTAGTTTTGTGGGTTCCCAGAACTTTTTATTAAACACTCGTGCTTTGCCATTCTATTTGGTAATTGGATCCCGAATGAAGTAGAATGTGAAAAGTGAATAAAAAATATTATTTTAAGATATTTTGATCGGGATTGTGAAGTGGATATGAATATTCCCCATATAAAATCTGTTAATATTAAGATCACGAGTAACAACATAAACTTTCTAATTCTAGATCATTACAGAAAAGTAAATTTTAGCCACTTTAGTTATTATTCTATCTATGCAAGCTGGCAGGTGGATGATTAGTACACTGGCGAACAGTTTGTGGCTTCGGTTCCATCTCAGTTATGGGTATTTATTATGGTTAGGAATTCACATTAAGTTATAGGTCCAGCTTGAATGTGCCTTTGGGCACAAAAAGCAAGCGTCGAACGACATAAAAAATTAATAGAGAAGGTGAATGGATTTGCATTATATGATTGTACAGGATGACTCGAAACAAGCTTTGGTAGTCAGTAATTTAAAAAATTTGGGCTCATTTTCAGTCGAAACATCATTTTATAAAACTTTAAATGAGTCTCGTGCTGTTATTTCTAACTTATATTTCATAAATGTTACAGAAGCAGAATTTTTGGAAGAACTTCGTGATTAAGAAGTTGGTGCTGCATGTCGTATAAGCATTCGCCTTGACTTATTCCCACCCAACATGTTGTAACTTTTCAGGTTACCAGAATCCATAAAAGTAAGCTATATGAGTTTGAAACTTCTATCATATATTCCTGACCCGCTTAGGTGTCTTAAATGTCAGAGATATGGTCAGTCTCCACAGGCATGTAGAAATACTGATCCTGTTGGTGGGAAATGTGCATAATGTGTTCATGAAACTTATGCTTGTATTTCAGAAATTTTCAGACGTTGAAACTGTTCTGACTGCATATTCCAAATCTTGTACTATGCGGATCCTTGAAAAAGAAGTTATTGCAACTAAGATAAAGCAGAGTATTACTCTCCCAGAAGCAAGACAAATAGTTAAAAACAGAACATCAAAAGTTAGTGTTTCATACTCTTCTACTATACAATTTAAACCTAAAATAACCTTTTAGAAAAAAAAAGTTTATCCATTTCTACTCCACTGTCAACTTTGTCATCTAAACCCACTATTCTACCTTCAACCAATAGCTCAAAAAAATCTGCATTAACTTCTAATAAATCTAAAACTAACAAGGTAAAGATTAAAAAAGCACAAAATCTCGTGTGAAAAAGCTACTTTAGAACAATTAATATATCTTCTTCTGAAACAAATATGGCAATGGATTCAGCTTCTACTTTTCTCAGACCATTTCTAAAGGAAAAGAAAAGAAACCAACAATGAAACCTGATTTGGATGACATTATTAATTTCATGAAATTGTCTTGGATCTTGCGGCAAAATTTACTACACAAGACTTGATCTAAAAAGTGCATCCGATTGGCATTTCACTACAAGAGACTTATTTGAAAGTTTGTGATGCATTAAAATTTAAACGCTTAGTCTTGTTAGACAAGACAATGAAAATTCATGTAACCGAGTATCTGAAGGTTTTGGTTTTTCATGATATTCTGTCATCTGTAATCCCTCTACTTATAAATTTGCTAGCAATGACAGTTAGAATCATGATATCCAATTTTATAACTATTTGTACGCTATACTTGCCACCAAATACTAATATAGTTGAGTGAGATCTTGACAAACTTGTCCAAGAGCTCTTTGCTACTTTTTTCATTTTTGGAGATTTTAATGATTATAGTCCATGGTGGAACATTAAGAATGTAAAGGCTGACAAATTAAGGAGTTCATTCATATTCACAATCTTCGCCTGCATAATAATGGAGAAGAAATTTGATTTCATCTACGAAGTAAAACTTTTTCATTCACTAAACCTTGCACTGTGCTTTCCCTTTCTTGCTCCTTACTTTAATTTTAGAGTTGGGAGTGGACATACGTGATAGCGCCCATTTCCCACTTTTTTTGGCTCATGTGATTGTCGGTTGGGATGATGTTCAACATACACACCGATACCTATTTCTCGAAGCTAATTGGACAAATTCACATTACGAGCAATAGTTACTAATGATATAGTGAAGAAAAAAATCTTAATTTATTGTAAGTAGTCAGCTTGGTTACTAAAATCTTTATTCCAGCTGCAGATGCCAGTATTCTTTAATCAGGATTAAATTTCCCGAAAAATAGGAAACTATGGGGGAATGAACATTGCAGTGGTGCCTATCGTAACAAAAGAAAAACCTGGAGTACTTTCCAGTGATCCCCCATTTTGGTTAATCAAAAGCTTTTAAAAGAGCTAAAAGCTGCACTTTGGGCCAGATGGAAAAATGAACAAGAGCATTGGATTAAATTTGTATCCTGTATAAACTTATACTAGATACAAATTTAATCCAATGCTCCCACTTTTCGTCTTGTTTCTGCGAAAGGCATATAGGATAGTGTTAGAGACGGTATTAGTTTTTATGGAGCTCCAAAACAAAGTTAAATCTCCTGTAAGAGATAGCTTTAAAAAGGCATGTAGTATATATCCTGAAAAACAAATCTCCTGTTTGCTGAAAAATGGTCAGGAAGTCCATAATACTTCAGAAATTGTAAATGTTCTTGCTGAAACATTTGCCTCTATTTGCTCATCAGATAATTATTCTGAATTTTTTTACACATAAGAATCTAATGAACACAAGAATTTAAGATTTCAAGCGACGAAACGCCTATCTTACAACATTAATCAAATAATTCTTGAATTACATAAAGCATTATTTATTGTCCCTCCCCTGCTCTTGATGGAATAACCTACTCTGTGCTTCAACATCTTTCTGAAAATTCTCTTAAAAAATATTTTCTGCATGTTTAATCGCATTCGGAAACTAGATAGATTTCTTAGATAGATTCTTGATATATTTCTAGATAGGTAGAAACATGCCATGTTTTCAATATCATACCGAATAAAGAGAGAGATCCACAGAACAATTTAAATTACCGATTCAACGTTAATGTACTATTGGTATACATTCAGGAAAATAATGACAATGTCTGTCCTTTTCAAAGTGGCTTTAGGAAGTCACGATACACAATTGATAATTTAATGTCACTAGAAACAGATAATCGCGTTGCCTTTCTAAAGCGATATCGTTTAGTGTCAATTTTATTTGATTTCTATAAAGCCTATGACTGTATTTTGAGATATGGTATATATTTAAAAAAATCTGGTTTTAGAGGAAATTTACCAATTTTTATACAGCAATTTGTAAAGCGAAGTCTGTAGAATACGGTTTAAAAACACTTATTCCAATATTTATAGTTAGAAGAAAGTGAAAGAGTTCCTTAGGAAGAGAGAGATCTGTTTTAAGCATAGTGCTTTTTGCTTTTTCTATCAATCCTATTTTATTACTGATCTCTCAAGCTGTGCAAAAGAATCTTTATGTTGACGATTTACAAATTTCATGTTGTTCTAGAAATATGAATTTCGTTGAAAGACAACCATTAACAATATCGTCGAGTGGTTAAAAACAAGTGAGTTTACCACTTTTGCAAACAGCCTCATCATCGTGACCCAGAATTGGTTCAGAATGGTACTTCTATTCGCTTTCAAGATCAATATAAATTCCTCGGTATAATATTTGATAAACGTTTGACTTTTTTTTCGCACAGGGTCAGCTTGCGGAAAAGGTGTCTTCGATCTTTAAATATTTTAAGAACTCTATCAATTCATCTTGTCATGCAGACTGTTCATCTTTGCTTCGTGTCTATCGAAGCATCACCCGATCTGCGATAGAGGGTGGAAGTATAGACTCCGCTCGCGCGCGTGACCCTCTTATTAAAACGCTTTAATTATGTTCCTCATCAGGCTTTTAAATAATAGGTAAGACATCCCCTATTACTCGTCTATATACCGAGGCTTGTGAATCATCACTATTGTGGTGACTCATCATGACTTCTCTAAAAAATTGAGGTGACTCATCACATCTTTCCTGAGAAACCCTTGACTTTTACAAAGCATTCGTGAAGTAAAACTGAAAATTGCGAAGTGAAACTAAAAGCTTGTCTATCAAATTTCTACGCCAATGGTATTAACTTTGATGAAATGTACCCAACCAATCAGCACTTAATAGGCGCGGTTTATACATTCTCTCAGTGAGATCTGAACCGAACGCTGAACACTTGCTATGTAAATCTCATGCTCAGAGGGCACGCTGTTTCACTCCTCCTAAATTTCTTTGTTTCTATGTAACTTGTGTTGTAGGCAATAAATGTTATATATTTTAAAAATTGCCTTCTGAGAAAAGTTAAACATCAACTAACTTACACCATACTATCCTATAGAAGAAAGCTAATTGTCTTATTGTTTTTGGATTTTATCCAATAACAAATATCCATCACGTAAAAAATTATCTATAATTATTTCTTCTTTCAAGCTCGTCTATTGTGTATTTCTCATTTTGGAATACAAATGCAAAACAAACATCCTGATAATTTTGGAGATCTAGAGGTCTACACAAACATTTTTTTCGATCATCCTCCTTGTTTAGAGCCGAGCTGGCAGCCGAATGATTAGCGCTCTTGTCTTCGGTTCAACAGTTTGTGGGTTCGAATGTTTGCATGATGTTGATGTGGGCATGGATGTTTGTAGTGGTTCGGAATCCACTTTAAATCGTAGGTCCCGGTCTAATTAGCCCTCGTGTGCAAAAAATGACCGTTGAGCGACAAATAAAACCAAACCTCCTTGGATAGAAGACGTTATATTTCACATTAACCCATTTGGGAAATTTTAAGAAAAGTCAGATTTCGAGAACTCGATTTCAAAATCTATTTTTAATGAACATCGACAATTTTATCTATCCTGTGAACCAGTTTTTGTAGACGATCCGAAATCTAAATCGTGGGATACGCATTTCTTAGTAAAGAACATATATTCAACTATAAACTCTACTCTTTTACCTCTGTTTTCTCTTCTGATGTTACAACTGTTTATTTATTTAAATACTCTATGAATGAAATTTAAAATACTAAAAAGATAAAATTCAATTCTATGATTAATAGGATTGATGTGATTCAAGAATTCATTTTATACTCTGCTTTTATTAGTCCTTTAGCGTCTTTACAAAATTACTGATAATCAATGTATGGAAGAAGTCAAAAATATTCATAGATGACTCTCTTCAGATGGAGAGCAAATTCTATTTCATGTTGCATGAATGGAAATGAAATGGTAGGCGCAGCATCAGCTTCAAACTTCTTTAACTAGACCCATTGTTTATGCTGACACGAAATCTGTGTCAGTCATTTGTGTTACACTGTCAATGGCACAGATCAAGGGAACAGTCACGAGCTTCATGTCATTAAACTATGGAAGACAAACGTCAACTGAAGTTATGATACTTTCGGATTGAACACCTGACACTTTGCAGAATCTCCCCCAGATTGTAGCAGAGACAGTTGTGAGTTAACTGTGAGACATTTTTTGATTCCTCTTAATGATATCGGAGAATGTGGTTTAGTTCAATTAACATTAATTAGGTATTCTTACTGCATGAAATTCCACATTCAAACCTCTGCTTATATTTGAATGACATCGCAGTTTTTAATAGTTGACTGTTTCCTTTTTCTGGCTTTTATAAAATGGTTTTAATATTTTCCTGAACCTTTCATCTCAACATTCTCGATTAGGAAGCACTTAGTTTTGTCAAGGATTACTTGGTTTTTGACACAGCTCCTCCCACCAGAGATCTTGCGACATTCATCCGGTGTTCTGCTTTTCAAAAAGAGTAGCAAGAGCTCGTTTCTGAGTCGCTTAAAGCAGCGGATTCTCGTGATACTTGTGCAAATTTGAGTGCCAGCTAAAAACAATGTTGTAATAGTTGATTGGTACCGAGCGATGCTTGTTTGATTGAGTTTGCCGCCCTTTCTGCGCTTTCAACCAGCGGACCTGTTGGAGACAGTAAAGAATCCGCTTTTCAGAAGGATCCGAGCAGCACACCTTTGTTCTGGCGAAATTTTGAAATGGGCAGAGAAAACTTCACGAGTTCGTCTATAAAAATAACGAATTGCTTCTTTGTTTAAATGCGGCCCTTTTTGAAGACTCATCTATGATGCCCAAGGCCAACTTACTCGTCTCCACATTTTTAGTCTCTTGTTTCCTATTTGTTAAGAAGTTCAATTCCATTTTAAGCATGAGAACTTAATATAATATAAGGGCTAACTGACGAAATAAATTTTTCTCGTAGGAATAATTTCAACTCTGTTTAAAATCTTAATGATATATATATATATATATCATATATATATATGATATATATATATATATATATATATATATATATATATATACGTACACACATATACATATAGGTATCTTTGTATATGATATTAGCAAATTTCCATTTTTATATGTGCATAAAATGTTATTATTCTGATAATAACTTTATAATTTTACTTTAAAAATTTTTTTATTATGTCATTTCTATTCTATATATATTTTTTTCCATATATTTATGTGTTTGTTTTAAGATATAATATTTTTAGTACACTTTTGCTAATACCATACTGCAAACTGTATTACTATTTAAATTTTGTTATTATATTATTCGTTATTCATCTGAATGTAGATATGGCTATTTGTATTTATTTGAATAAGTTGTTGTTGTTACTAATGGCACTTGGAGAGCTCGCTATGCCTTGGCTATGCGAATTTAAGTCCTTAGGTAGATGATTATCCTGTGATGATGAATCCTCTGATAGATGACTTGAATAAGTAACTATATACATATTCGTACTTGTCCATAAACTTTGCATAGTTTTCTTTTTTCTTGTCAGAATTTCATTGGTTAGAAATTATTCGGGTTTTGTTTTCTTTTGAACTTTGCACGTCATTTTAAATATTCCCCTGGTAATCCATATCTTCTTCTGATGAGAAAAGTAGCTTTTGTTCACTTTTATTTTTATAACACACTTTTTATTATCTAGATTTATTCTTTTTATTTTTATATTAGATTTTTGCATTAATTTTTTTATTGTATCTTCATTTTAGTTTTATTTTTTTAAATTCTAATACACATTAAATAGTGTAACCTTATTTTTATATTTATTTTTAAAATGAAATATGTTTTTATACGATTAATTAGTTAAAATTTCTAATTTGTATTTTTCTTATAATTATTTAATATTAAATAAATATGTATGCATGTTTATATACAACCATAAGCAGGTCATTTTGTGTTCGTTTTCTTTTATCGAAGTTGTCAAAATCATTTTCATATAAGAAATGTTACTAATTCGGAATTTAAAAAAGAGTGGAAGCGTGGTTCATTTTAAATGCAACCTCCTTTTGTTTGTTTCTTTTCTTTAAACATTCGACGTGTTGCCAGCTTGTTTTTGTTCAGCAGTTTGTGAATTCGATTCCCAACTCAGCACATTGAAGCTTCATCTCTCGTGTACAGGTCGATTAACCTCCCTGTCAATCACATTGGAATATTTAAAGTTAAACGTCTCAGTCTGCACTGAAGCAGGCTTTCAAGAACAGGAGTCATTTTTGCCCTTTTATTTCGTGTTGGTCCGCTAGATTATGGAGTTATCCGAAATCTACAGGAAATAATGAAATTGGTTTGTAAAGGTTTCCGAGTGGTCTTTAAATTTGTCACAGAATAATTTACGATTCACTAACGAGAATGAAATAACTTTCCAATAGAAAGTTACCCGATTATATATAAGAAATTATTTAATACTAACATCTTCGGGGAAGGAAGAGTTTTCTTTCTGGCGACTGATAAATAGGCTCATTTTCTGAAAAAAGGCCTCTCTAAGGTGCATCACAACAACCCTCGGCGGCTTGGTTCTCTGCTATATGAATCTGAGAAGTCAGAGAAAAGAGGTGACCACCGTGAAACCGAGAATCCTCAGTGATCTTCAGAGCAACAGTTCGATCCCAACCACTGTTGAAGACCAGCAGATGGATTCACTTCTGTATTTTGAGGTGGGCGCTTGGGGAGTTTCCTTGCGACCAGTGAATACTGTTTGCCCTTTCGGACAGCAGCTGAGGTGGTGGGCATTGAAGTGAGGCCATGAAGCTCTTCTGCGGTGCCACTTGCAACACGATGTACAATATCATTTACTAATCACTATTTTTAAACTTCTGTCTGTTTTATGTTATTCCGGGAGTGTGAATGGGGGACAGGCTGGGAAAATTGTTTGAGTTGTTTTGAATAGAGCCTAATTAATAAAATTTGCTATCAAATAGTTCGGCGTGTCTTAAAATAATCTAGTTAGGGATTTAAAGAATTTTAATCTGGAAAAAAAATGCATATAAGGAATACATTGATATGCTGTGGCACATCGTTAATCATTTAGATACTCGATACAATTTAAAAGGGCGTCATTAATGTTATGATACATTAATAGGAATTTTACAATAAATCTAATTTTTTTTAAGACTCAGAATCTGAAAAACGATCCGGTTTTAAACATTTAATGGAAGATTAATGTGTGAGCAGGAAGATGAGTGCGCATCACAATTGAGTATGATTAATTCTTATTTTTTAATTTGGAGCTACAGGTGACTGTCAGAACACCAAAGTCAAGTATCGCTCTTGGGAATGCGAAAATGTGCCGTCTGATATCCAATCAGATGACGCCTTCCATGTTGAAGGTATGAATGAACGTGAGCTTATGTGGGACTCCAGCATACAATGAGGAGGCTCACCTATTCTCCCAGCGGTGCAATCTAAAGTCTCACCACGTTGCTACGTTTAGAAATGTTTTTTGAATACCATTTATAAAAATATGCAATCTACATTAATAAATTTATTATAAATACAGTTTGAAAACTTGTATAAGAAAACATTTTATAAACTTTTTAATCGCTTAGCATAATATAGTTATAATATTCTCATGCAAGTATACTAATTATTTTTCTGTATATAGAGAAAAAAAATGAAAAACTTTAAATTTTAGAATATTCGTTTTTTTTTTAAATATAATTATACAAATGAAATTAAAGTAATAAAAACGACAAAGTTGGATTAAAAATATTTCCTTTTCTCTCGTTAAACGGGGTTATCCTTCTCACCCTCAAAAATTTAAAAAGTAGAATAGTTCTAAATGTCATCGAGAAACTTGTTTCCCCCCCGGTTTTTACTTCTTGCAGCGTTTTCTTCCCCAGTGATGAAGGGACTCGTTTTTAATTTCGGCTAATGCGCGGGGGAAGCGCTTCTTTGATGAGATAATTGTCCTCGGCACAGTCATTATTCTTCCGCGGTTCTATTTCGAACTGACCTTTGGGGAGGCTCTTACTAATGAACTTTCGTCGGTTGGACTTCCCGATCGATGCCCCATTGTGCGCCGGGGCGCACCCATGAGCGGTTTACCCGTCGCTCCTCTCTCTGGATCCTAATGAACCAAGAAGCTGCCCTTCCGTAGAAGAAACAGAGTTTGCAGTCGTCCTCTTCGCCGCAATAAGACTGCAGCCTGCTTGCTTAACAGGATCCATTATTTGGTAACAACAAAGGGCGTCTTTTCTTTCAAATATCGCTAAATTAAGATTTTGTTGCTGGTGGATGAAGATGACTGTTTTGATATGGGCGAATGAAATATGGTTCTCTGTCGACAACTACGCTCTTTATACTGTTGTACAGGTGCAGCCTTTATCCTTTCTGCATATACAGCTGTCGAAGTGTTGTTGCTTTCCTCCCTTGCAACTCTACATCAAGAAAATCTTCTCCATAAATGTTGTGACAGCTCCGGAAATTGTTGGGGCCGATTGTGGAGTCCCCATGTTTGATCTGAGTCATCGTTGCCGACTCTCTGGCCTTCGATTCAGCAGTTCAAGGATTTCTCTGGTCATGGATGTTGTAGTGACTCGGAACCCACTTTAGGTTCATATCCAATGCGTCTTCATGCGCAAATTCTAATCACTGAATCCGAAACATTGTTGAATACATGCTTCGTTTCTGTGTGCACAACAATATCGGGTTTTAAAAGTGGTCCGGATAACTACCCCCTCGCGACCCGGTCGGCTTTCTATGAAATTAACTCTATCAGTGATTTCATAAATCTTAAAATCCTTCATATAAATATGAGTCTAACTTAAATAATAAAAAATGGACGAAACGTCAAAATTTCTTTTTTGATATTCCAAAAGTCTCCCAGTGTTTGACGGGTGATATCTTTTCGTTGTTTAGATGGTTGAATATCGTAAGAATTGGAACGAATGTCAATTTTAAAGGAAAATTAAATCGAATGTTAATAACTTTTGAAGCCATTTTTTTATTCCATTAATTAATGTTAGATATTGTACATATATGATAAATTATACAGTTTTGGTTATCAAAAGTTTCTTATGCAAAAATGTATGCGTTCGTATCTTAAAGTGGAGTTTACTTATTAACATTTTAAAAATTATACATTTAATAATAAATTCCGTGTGTGATTAGTTTATTGTAATATAAACCCAATATCTCAGAGGAAGAATAAGTTGACGGATCTGATCAAGCTGCTCATGTAGATCAATCCGCGTTTTTGATTCCCCGGCGTTGCGTGTGATGGAGTCGTCTTGGAACACCGGAAGGGACTCCGTGTTGAACCCTTGTCCAGTGAGTCAGAGGGAGCTCTGTCCTGGTCAGCATCCTCCACGCACTCAGAGAACCTGAACTGTGATCCTCTGAGATGAACAGAATGGTTTCGTAATGGCGGGAAATGAATTTTGCTGTTTCACGAACAGCTTGTATTGATACGTGACTTCTTCTCATGGCTGGGTTTTTGGTATAGCAAATACTAAAAATTGATTTTTAAACAATATTTTAATGCATACAATGATTTAGAGTGGATCAAGTTCACAATTTCGATTCCAATCATTATTGGAAGATGGAGGCGCGTTTCTGTTTGCCTGAATATTAATTACTGAAGGAATAAATAGTTGAAATGAAAATTGGAGAATTGTCTGGTTAATAAAACATAAATAAGGCGATGACTCACTTTCAAAAAATAGAAACAATTCTCGAGTTATGCTGCTGGGACCATTTTAGTTTTTATTTGAATAACGTTGAAGTAAGCAACCTCCTTTGTACTTTATGAATCGATACCATTTCTTGGCGATGGAATCTCATCTCAAGATAAGACTTTCATATCAGTTTTTTCTTACGTATCATCTTTAATGTTCTTTTGTCTTTATTTAAAGTAATTGTTTACCTCTAATGTATTGCCATGCATTAATATTGTGGACAGAAATGATTTTGAGTATATTTACCATTTTTCCAATATTTATATCACGTGTCATCAACAGCCTCAACGTCAAATGAGTTTTGCTATTGCTCCACCGTCTTTTCTATTTTCTCTTGGGAAATAACTGCTTGTAATGAGTAATACGATGCAGGCATTTAAGAATCTTGCTTAACAAGAAGTAGTCACTACGTTAAAACTCCAGAACTTTTGTCAAGACATATAAAAGTGTGGATACTTTATACGCATGCTGTGATGAAAATTTCAAGATCATGAAGAGGAATTTCTTGTGAAACGTCTGATCACACACCTTTAAAATATTGAATATTTTGAAAACGAATGACAAAACATGTAATCATAATTAAAATTTCACTGATGCTTTAGAGATTTGTTGCAATTTAAGGACAATATTCAAAAATTGCTTACTTTCATTACACTGAGCAGATTTTCAAGAGTAGAAACAAATAAGTTCTTAGCGATGCAATTTTTTTATCAAATACTGTTGTATGTTTTAATTAATTAGTTGTCGTTGTGGCTTATCCTCCAGCTGTCTGACAAAGTCAGACAAGATCCATCGGACTGCCTATCCTAAGGACGAGAAGGGGAGACGGACGGTCCTTTCTAAAAAGTCCCAAACAATGCTCAGCAGAAGCTTGTTTAGAGCTTTGTGGCGTAACCTGCATTTTGAACTGAAAATGAGCAGCGTAACATCCAATTCATATCGCCGCACAATTTGAGAGAGACAACGAAAGCCTTTCGATATGGCACAAAAAAATATTACATTATACTGCTGCATGATGTTTGTCCTTATGCAGCTCATACAACACGAACTTAGTTTAGTAAAATCCAGTTAGGCGATTTGAAAATAATAAGGTAGTGATTACAATTCCATTTTGTTTAGATAAATCAAGAACGCCTTTTTAAAAGTTGTTAAAAGCTGGTATATTACTTATAGTGAAAAATCTTTGTGTGTTGGCATAGCATAGCTGATTATTATTAGTTGTGAGGCATTTCTACTCCCTCCACTCTGCTTTGCAGAAGGATTTTTATATACAAGGGTCTGCATGTTCGCGAGTCGCAAGAAAGCGAACTCTTGAGCATCCAATCAGACCGGTGCGCATGCACGGGGCAGAAAAGCAAGTTCTATGCAAATATCAGTTAACTTACGAACGGAAACCGAAGACAAATGATCAACCTTTTATCATTCGATAGTGAAATTTGTGCAATTATGATGACGGTTTTTAAAATTTATGAATTAAAGTTATGTACAAAAGTGAATAGTAGACTCATGTTACGATGGCGATTTAAATGACGTTGCAGATGCTTATTGTTGTGCGAAAAATGAGAAATATTTTTCTGTTTAAGATGTCCTGTATTCAAATGATTTATGAACCTGGCCGATGACCCTATGATTACTTAAACTGCAACGAACAGTGAGATGACTCTTCCTTGAGTGCAGCAAAAAGTTTTCTTCGGAAGTGGCTTCATTCTTTTTCGCTTACTTCCGTTCTCCGATGTTCATCAGCGGTTGAATCAATAGAGCACGGCGGATGTGCCTGCTCGGAAGTACATCTTCGGATATTTGCATTTCCTATCGTTTCCGCATCTATGCCTTCCGTAGATCTTCTTTGGAATACAGTTTCCATCTGAACAGAAGGAAAAGAGTGGGATAATGTATGGAAAAAAGTTGTGGGCCTTCCTGACGCGAAGGGGTGGGTGGTATATGCATATCGGAGTAATTCGCGGCGAATCTGCTTGAATACCACTACTTGAAGGGAAAACCGCTGCTTAGTGAATGAATGCCATGAAAGAAGGCGTTTTCAGTTTCCGTAATTTTTTTCTCTGGTTAGTCTGTCTTTATGGAAATGCTGAAATTGGCAGTGAAAAAAATCGTGGAAATATCTTTCCATTTCGAACCTTTTTTTAAAGGACCAAAGTTGAAATGTCTATTTGTGGTTTCCCATATATTTCAAACTAACCTTTTAAAATGCATAATTATTTTTAGTTTTTGATATTGTTGTATGTATTTAATGAGAAGGAAATCGTTGGTCATAATCTTTACATTTTCCATTAAAGTTTTAGTAAATAAAATCAGCCTGAATACTTGTTTTTAGAATATCATTTTTTCTAAAGTTGAAATGGATTTCAAGGTTTAATCAGGTGTTTTAATTAACGCATAGTTGCCAAAACTTGCCTTCCTATCATCTCTCAACTTTCATCAAAAAGAAGTAGTTCCTTCGTAATACGAAGTCAAAGGGGAAACGTTCAGTGAATGCTGGTACTTAATCGAGAAGTACAAAAGGGTTCAATGTTTTAAAATAAAATGAATAATATGTATACAATTTTTTTTTATTTGTAAGTTTAAATTCTGGATACTATTTGGAATAATTAAATAGGAAACACAGGAAACTTTCCTTTTATGATTATCCTTCGAATCCCTTCGAAATGCGATAGTAGGAATAAATTTCGAAGAAAATTTAAAACTGAAATATCTGTCTGGTATATATATTTTTGTTTAAATATCTGTATTAAATATGTGTTAAGTACATCTATTTTGTATGCTCAATTATATTTTTTTGCTTCGTTGATGTAAAATCTTGTGCACTATTTCCTTATACATCCTGCATTATTATATTGTATTTATACCTGGTTTTCTATA
Source organism: Latrodectus hesperus (assembly GCA_037975125.1). Classification (NCBI taxonomy): domain Eukaryota; kingdom Metazoa; phylum Arthropoda; class Arachnida; order Araneae; family Theridiidae; genus Latrodectus; species Latrodectus hesperus. The sequence goes on along the minus strand of CM075857.1, from coordinate 12,735,640 downwards.
TTAGAAAAAACCTGGATTTTTAATTTTAAAACTTGTTGGTAGTGACATGTTGGCAACTTTGTTTCGGACTTTTCACCAATACCTTTATTGATGATATTATCATATGTAAGATATATGACAATGCAATTTTTTGGCCCATTCTTGACTGAAAAATAATAAAGTCTGCTGTCGTGAATTTAACTATCGGAATTTATTATTAATAAATGGATTAAAAATCACTAATTTCAAATAAACTATTTCAAATATAGTAAGTTACCGATACTTGAAAATAACACCGTATGTTTATAATATCGATTAATAGTACATGTCAGATTTGCTTTAATTCCAAAATGTTGGTTATTTTGACTTTTTTTTAACCCCATCTTCATCAGATCACACATCAGCCATGCGGTCCTATCATTATTCAAAAGATACATTTTATTTCGGGTAAAAATTGCATGGTACAGCACCTTGTTTCTCGGACATATATGACTGCAACCGTCCGATTTCCCGATCGATTGCAGCCTGCTGCTGCTCCAGACACTGAATGTACCTTAGTATTATTTGAAGTTGCAGACATTCCATATTTTTATGTTAATGCATTTTTAAATTGAATATCGTTTTTATTTCTTGCATGATGCTACATATGAAGCAATCTTCCTTGCTTAACAGAATGTTATTGAATTCAATAATTTATCATTGCGTTCAGTAAAATAATTAAAGCAAAGCTGACCGGGATTTCTTTGTTGAACATTGATTCACCGTGTTGTTGTGCTTAAGAGGATTTTTAATCACTAGTTACTTACTGAAAGTCACCGCTGTTTTGATCTAGCTCCTGAATACCATACTTCTTCACTGGCATGACCTGGGAGCTTACGAAGAAGCTTGTTGTTCATGTTAATTCCAGCTTCGCCAATAAGTTAATGCTCATCGGAAAGTTAACACACGCTCGCGCGTTGCGAAAATCTTTGTGTTATGAATGATATTAATCGGAAATAAATGAACACATCGCCATCATGTATGGAATGCGCAGCATATAGTGATTTGCTATATGAGTAAGTCATCCATGCTATGCAGAAATGAAGACCATTTTTAGTTCCCCTTTGTATGACTCATATATATTCTCAAATACGAAAGTTAAATAGTTAAATCAAAGTAACTGTCTACTTTGTAAGTTTCACATTTTTTTAGATTGAATTAAAAGGTGTGGTTGACCAAGCATAACATTTCATTTATGCTTAGTCCCTTCAAATTCAACGTCAAAAATCAAAACAAATTAATTTTTCCATTAATGTATTCCCACTTCATTTTTAAATATTCAATAGTAAGTCTTTCAATTTTATTATTAAACTTCGTTTATTGAATTTCTTTATTTTACTTAATGCGATTAATATAAATAACTTATATATATATGTATATATATATATATATATATATATATATATATATATATATATATATATATGTATATATTATTGAGCGGAACTATTAAGATTAAATTTTTGAGATGGCGCTATTTAAATGAAAAAGTTTTGTATACTTAGTTATGATTTTTGACATTTTTTCAAAGAAATTGAAATAATCGATAGTATTCACATTGGGTATTTTATGAAATTTTTTTTTAAAATTCAAATTCAAAACTTGATTACAAAAGGCGAAAACTTATTTGAATAGTCCTCGGTACAGATGCCGTATAATCCAGGATGCCAAATTCTGAGTTTGTTGATTTTTTGGCGGATATTCTTTTGTATCTGGCAACCTGGTTTTTATTACGTCATAGATATGGAGATTTATAAATATTTTGAGAAAGTCCTATTTTGGCAACCGTAGAATTTATGGGAACAAGTTCAGTATCCCCATACACTTGGCTACGCGGCGAATTATTTTGTCGCCAAGTCGCCAAGCTAGGCGCGCGTTTTTTAAAACGGGAAATTTCCCTAAGTTCGATCAAAAAATAAGCATTTCAGAAAATTTAAAAAGGGAAATAAATATAAATAACCGACTTACTTGATATGAAGTTCAGCTGATATGCTGATTGGTATATTTATTTCGAGATTTTATTCGTTTGTCACCAGTGTCACATTTCAGTAAAAATAATTATCTAATTTTACAAAAAAAAAGCATGCTAAAATATTTTTCTAAATATATATATATACTTTATAAAATTTAAAAAAAAACATGCAAAAACTTATTTTTCAAATATAAACATTTTTTAAAATAAAAAAAACATGAATAAAATATTTTTTAAATATATATACATTTTAAGTAAATAAAAATGAAACACGAATACAATAAAAAAATACATGTAATTAATAGAATTTAAATAAAATAATTACACCTTCTCCAAATCAAATTTCTGTTAAAAAATTAATATTTGCGAATCCTAAATTAATTAATAATTTGGAATCCTGGGCAAAAATACATCATTATTATCTTTAATTTTAGCTTATAGAATTTGTTGATATTTTTCGACAACATTTATAACATGAAGCATTTTTAATTAAAACAATAAATAACGTAATTAAAACAATAAAAAGATGATAATAAATTAAGAAAACGAAATAAGGAAAAAAGAATATTTAAAGAATTTAAGTATATAAAATAAAATATATTATTTAATAAAAAATATATATTAAAATTAAACCACATAAAAGTAAATAATATAAAAGAAATAGTAAAAAAAAATTTACGATAATTGGACACTGGAGACAACGAAACACAAGAGCGGGAAATCCACTGTTTTCATCAGCAAAAGTAAACGAAATTAAAATGACTAGCAATTAAAACGTAGAACAATTAGCAAAGATAGTTCTGGAAAGTTCTCGAAGCGAAACTAAAAAAGCTATTGCCACCAAAAAAAGCACATATATTACGTAAAAATTATTTAAAACACGAGAAAAACGGAATCTGGCAACAAAAAATAAAAATAGTAACAAAAACTAAATTTGGCAACACTACAATAAATACAATGAAAACAAAAGCTGAAATCGGCAACACTACAACGTAAACAACGGTTACCAGATTTGGCGAGAAATCAGTGTATGGGGATACTGAACTTGTTCCGTATTTATGTCATAGCGCACGTCACAGTATGTCATCATATATGGCAACATTTCTTCGTTTAAGAAATAGGGTAGCATTTCTTCATTGGCAAAAAAAAATTCAGAATTTATAATACTGGATTATATGGTATCTGTTACCTAGTCCTCGATCCAAATTTGTCTCTCATGAGTTCTTTACGTCAGGCTAAAGTTGGAGTTCGGTGAAAATGTGCTTTGGGTCCCCTGCTTAGCACATTTTCAAAAAGTCGCCAACTGGCGCGTTTTTGCGCGTTGTCTCGCGGATTTGAATGCTCCCAGAGACACTACGCAAAAACGTCGTTTCTATGTCGACGAACCGAAATCCGTGTTTTTAACGAATTTCACCGTTGGTATGGCAATGAAAACAAAAACATTGGTTTTTTTACGAATTGTATAACAAAAAATACACTACAATATGGAGAAAAATTATCATATTTTTAAAAATTAATAAATAAAAATACGCAGAAACAAATAACTCAAGTACTACCTCCAGGGCAAATTCAACGGTAATAAAATGTCGTGCATCAAATTTTAAATTCTACGGTTATTTCAAAATCAAAATAATTAGCGACCAATAGGAATACTGAAACAAAAGAGTTGTTAATGAGCATGCGCCACAAGGAGTGCATTTAGGATGAAATAGCCAGGGTTACCACGCTTGGTGCGTCTATCGCCCATTTGGCAAGAAAGGGGTACCCAAACCACAGATTAACCTGGAGTTCATTTTGAATTGCGGGTAGCGGTTGAGGTAAAATCCTAAGAAAGCATACTAACTTCGCGACAAGCTGAAAAAAAGCGCCTAGCCAGAACGAGATGGTGCCGAGCGAAAGCGACACAAAACTATAAACAATACAGAAATTAATCAAATATATTTAAGATAAAAATAAATAATGTAAATAGAAAAATAATATATAAATAAGATATAAAAAATAAAACAGCACTTACTTTTTTACGGCTAATCGTTTCCTATTGAAGGGTATAAGGTAACTACTGATTTTAAAAAAAAGCTTTAAAAAGCCAAGCAAATTACCATGGGAGCTCCGCCTTATGTATTCAGCAAGCATACCTGCAGCGGAGCTGACATGGTTTCGCTTTATAGCTGACTATGTACCCTCAATTGAAGTTTGTATGGGCACCAGTGTCAAGATCTTTAAAACACTTGCTATAGAGTTAACTTCCAAGTGTTTAAAATCCTCATCGGACAAACATTTGTAGGCTATCCAACAATCGGAAACAATCTTACTTCCAGGCAAAACCCGTTCTTTAATCCCACACAACAGTTCCTCTTTCGTCCGTCATTCAACCACTCGAAAATATACATTTGTTTCTTTTTCTATGCCTCCAAACATCCATAGTCCATTCATGGACGTGCCTCTGCCCTACTTCATTTTCACAGGATTAGTCTTTCAACAATAACATTAACTCCTCCATTTTTTATACCATCATTCACAATCGCATTCATACAAACCTCCCGACAAAACATAAACCAATTACAAACTGAATTCTTATTCAATTTCGATTCATTCACAACCTAATTATTCATATATCTGCCAAACTACTCAATTAAGATTGTATGATATTTTGCGTGTAAATAAACACGCAAAATATAACACAATCTTACTTTACTATTAGAAAAACGATGAATTCTTTCTTACACTTCTGCAAACATCATACGCATTCACACCTTTATTTCGACATCTCCATTCAAATCCACCCAAAACAATGCTTGTTATTTCCTATAGTCCTATTCTCTCATTACATTCAGGACATTCATAATTCGAAGCAATCAATATTCTTTCATACGCCATTCAATCAATCTTTTCCTTACCTTTCACATTCAACAAAGTAAAAAATTCTTAAGTATGCTCTATGCTAAGTTATAAAGTATACTTATACGTGCAGCCATGCTTTTAGCCTAGCAACAAAACAATAAAGTTTGATTTGCCTGCCTACAAAATGGCAAAACATGAAAATACCAGAAATAGCTAGGTTTACCATATCTAGTGTATCGCAGTAGGATTGCCGAAATTTGCGCAAGCAGGAATTGTCGTTCAAACCAAAATCATTCGTGCCAAGTATAAGGGCTTTGCTAGGATCCAACCGCGGATGAGGTTAGACTGTCACATGAAGAGGGGGAAAAAACATTGCGTGACAAATAAATCAAACCTAATATTAAGGAACTATTTTATAATAGCTAATACTTCTCTGTCCCGTTTTGTAATTACACTTGTTTCTATAACCATATTGTCTTAAAAATAAGTATACCTAGGAGGTACTGTTGGAATGGTATTATAACAGCTCTTTCATGTAACATATGTAAGCAAATGAATAAGATAAAGAAATAAAAATATTTCTTGCAGGTAAAAAACGTTTGAATGAATGCAATATTATGTTTTGGATTAACGTTTTTGTTTGACTGCAAAAATATGCCGCCTTACTTATCTAAATAATGTGTTGGCTACATGTAATAGAATAGTTAAATCTTATCGGAATTACAGAATGGAAGAAACGTTTTAGAAATAAATTCTGCCAGAATTGCTAGTCATGGATAAATTTTTCTAAGATTGGATACTGATTTAAATAGCTGAAATTACATTATTTTGAAAACTAACGAATGATTGTTATGTACCACCCTTCATTTAAGTACATGATGGATTCAGGTTGACCATAGTGGCGTATTTGATGTGCGGTTCCCTTTTTATTGCTGGAAATTGCGGTTACTTCCAGACAGCTAATCTATTTACTGTTTACCATGTGAAGGATTCGTAAAATGCTAAAAACGCCTGGTATTTAAGTCATTCATGGCCAGTGATTGTCATTGTTAATTTTTTTATGCCTTCTGAGAGTCCTGCTGTTACAAGCAACACTATGAGCTTGAAGTATGCGTTATCTAAGCTATAAGCAACACATTGAGCTTGAGATACTAGAATTCATCTCCAACTATTTGTTACCATGTTAGAGCTGTAGCGATGGATTGGAGATAATATTGGAGTTCATTTGTACCAATACTTCACATCATGACTGATAATATTGTTTTATGGCATTGCAAATGTTTGTAGATTTGTGGCCCCAAACGATATGTTATTAAAATTTGCACCCAAATATAATCTGGATTTGTTTTTGAAGATTTTAAAAACATCCCATTTTCTTCCAATTTTTTTCAAATTCAATATTGTTCTGTAACATTGGTGGCTTTCTTTTATTCACAGAAGGTATGCATGATGTTACGACATCTATTATTTCACCAAACATCTTATGATAATGCAAAGATATGCAAGTGATTTTGTTGAAGATGTATCGAGATGGTTAATATATTACACGTACCAGTGTTTTCTGAGCAACATATAAGTGGATGTGTCATGCTCTTTCAAGGACTTTCCGAGACGAACAACTTAGCAAATTTATTACATGTTTGACTTGATTGACCGTCACAACACCAAATTTTAGTATGAATGTCGGGCTGCAGGGTTTGTTGCTGCAGAAATGCGAGAGGTAAAGAATCTTCTTTCTGGACCCAATCAAAGGCCTGCAACCGTAGTTTGCTTATAATAAATATTCGTAAGATTTGGATGAAAATTTTGAAATTGTTCATTATTATATTTATTTCGTGTACTTTCTATATTAATTTAGTTCAGGTTTGTTATAGCCCATATCTAAGAATTTTTTCCAAGTCAATTCATTTGACGACAAAGTAATAAATTTCTTAAATAATACAAATAAGTAAATGCCCAACCGATTACTTCATTGCATCTATTTTTTATAGCTAAATTTTAAAATTAAATCAAGATTTAACTTTAAAATTGATTCTAAAATTAAATCTTGTATTTCTTTTTCTATAGCTTGTGTTTTAGAAATACATTTTATCATCTATTTTAAAGTATCTCGAATTAGATAATTTTAGTTTTATCAGGGTGATCTAAAAATACTTTCGCATCTAATGTTATATTTAGTGAAGTATGAATTTTCAAACTTCGTAGTCCTGCATTAACTGTTTATTGTTTTCTGTTAAGGTACCGGAGAATCTCGAAAAGCATGTTTGTCAGTCAAGTATTACGATGGATAATACCTCTGGTTAAACCTGATGATGAGAAGTTTAATGCTCCATCTAAAGTGGATAGTGCCTCCCGTACTCAACTTGCAATCGATTTTAACAAAACTGACAATCTCTCTTCTTCTAGCGACAGTAAAGAAACTAGCATTTTATCTATTTCCTCAGAGTATGATAACGATATTGCTGACAAAATTCCAGTTGATAAGTCGGAAACGATAGAATCAAATTGTTATTTAGAAACTAATGATAATTTAAATGTCGAGAGTGATATGGCGCCCAAACTTGATTTTACTCAAGGCGATGATCCTCCTGTATCTCTGTCTGATAAAGAAAAAAGCAAAACATGCGATTTTTTAGCTGCGGGAGACACTATTGCAAACTTTTGTTCAGATGTTGTAGATACTAATATTTTAAAGAATTCAGAAGGCTCCATTAATTGCAGTACAAGGAAATCCAAATCAAACGTAAGTTTAGCAATTGTTCCTTATCAAACTAAACAGTTTCCTTTTGCGAATGAAGAGCCTGCGCGCGTGAACACAGCTAAAGGCACTTCAGATGTTGGCGCGAAGATAGTAAAGGCAGATTCAGATAAGACTGTCAGATGCCCAAATCGATTCCTAAGTTTGACTCTTGAGGATCCGCCTTCAGTTCCATTAATATCGGAAGCGGATACAATCGATTCTCCCTCTGTCGAAACACACTCTGAGTTAGATGCCAATGCTAACAAAGGCAATGGTGATACTGTTATTGATGTACTCTCTCTATCGCCATTATGTAAGAAACTTTTAGTCATGAATGAACATCATTCCGAGGGGAACAAAAACAATAGAAAAAGCATTTGCACTCAAACAGATAGAAAACATCAGAAAGAACAGGAAAATGTACCTCTAATCACGGAAGGGATCTCCGAGATTAAAAATGTTTTTATTAAAAAGTCTTTTGGAGCAGTCGAAAGAAAGCCTTGTTTGTCACTTGAAAAGTTTGTCAATTTGAGAAAACCATCATTTGTGGAGTACTTAAGGGCTAAGACTGCCCATCCCGATCCATATGAGTATGGGGAGCTGTTGGTTTTTGGATGCAATGGTTCAGCTCCATCCCATCTGATGGATCAGATGCAAAGCCGGTTCGTTCTGCGAAAGAGACTCAAGGCCAACGGAGTCAAAGAGTCATTTAGCTATGTCATATCTGCGGAAAGGCCTCAAAATGCCTCTGGACAGAACCTAACAGTTTCATACAATTTGTCTCCTGGTAGATCTGTTGTGGTCGAGTACGTTCGAGACCAGAATACAGACATGTTTCAGATTGGCCGCTACGAGTCGTTTCCAGTGGATTTCAGAGTGGTTGACGTGAATGCTGGACAGCAGTCCAGGAACGGCGTGTCCCGCTACGCATGCCGGATAATCGTAGAAAGAAACGGCGAGCATGAAGCCAGGCTGTATGCCGCTGCTTTTGACTCTACGGGAAACATCTTTCTAGGCGAAGGTGGCCTCATATGTGTCAAAAAGGGCAAGATGGATGGCTTCACCACGAATGGTGTTCTTATATTGCATCCGAATAATCCAGTTTGGAGGGAAGTTTCCGTGTGTGGTTATCTGTATCCTATCCGAAGCTCGCATATGGAGCCCCGGCAAAGAATTCGTCTTTCGCAAGAAAGCAATGTTCTGCAAGATGGTACTTTGATCGATCTGTGCGGCGTAACACTAATGTGGAGGACTCCATTAGGCCTGAGGAAAACACCAAAGGAAGATTGCCTCAAAAGACTGGATGACATCCTCCAGAACTTTGCCCCGGAGTGCCGTTTGCTCCAGCTGACTCCAAAACTATGGCAAGGCAAAAAGCAGGCTTTTGTTTTTCTCTGCTGTGGCCACGTCATCGGCATGAATGACACTGTGGCGACATCGAACGGCCTCGAAGGCTGGAGCTGCCCAGTGTGCCGTAGCGTCGGTCCCATCGCCAGACTGAGAGTGGGCTTGGCGTCGGGCCTTTTCACAGACTGCACTTTCCCCTCGCATGCATTCAGACCTTGCGGCCACGTGACTAATTTGAAAACTGCTGAGTACTGGTCTGAAGTCAAGATACCGGAACACAGGAACATTGAAGCCGGACGCTGCCCTTTTTGTGGGAAGAAGCTTAACTCTCTGAAGAAGTACGTAGAACTTTCGGTGCCTCAGTAGGCCATGAGCTCTTTCCATGTGCGCAGGATTTGTGAAAACTGTACGTGTTATGCTGATTTTAATAAACATTCAAGTGAAGCTTCAGATTGCCGACACGCACAGACGTTTTGAGTCTGGCTTTTTTTGTTTCCTAATCACACAAGTATCCTGCTCATCAGAACTTTTCAAGAGATGTATTTATTTTTGCACTATTAGAATAATTTTTTTTTAAATAATTATCGACAAAAAATTTAACATTTATGAATACTGAATTTTATTCTCCAAATAGATAAACTTGATTTAAGAGATGTAATTTAATGGACAGTCGAATTATTATTCAGTTCTAACTATTAGTTCATACTATCCCTGTATATATCTTGTTCGAATTTTTAATTGTTAATAAAATAGTTTTTATTCTTTCCCTCAAGTTCAAATGCTTTTATTTATTCACTCTTCAAATACGTTTATTAAAACTTGTAGTGAATGCAATTTTATGTTAATGCAATTGTTTCAAATACAATTAATTAATTAAATTAATTTTAGTTTTATATGGGAGAATGACATAATATTTTTCTTTGTTGACCTAAGTGGGAGAATTGATTAAAAAAATTTTTATTACTATATTTTTATGAAATTTATTGTTATAGATTTTTATCTTTTGTTGTTGCTTCTTATCCTATATCCACGAAACCGTGGACAAACAAAAAGTCTAAAGTAAGAAAAGGACTTCGAAACAAGTCCCCTTTTTCGAGTCCTTAAAATAGGTGACCAGGAGTCGAGTGCGTGCTGTTGCAGTTGCCGCACGTGGGAAAGATGTTTCCTTAATCAATTGTAAGGCATTTCAAGTGTCCACTTATAAATCTTGATAATGCTGTCTGCACTATGAAGATTTATAAGTGGCTATTCTTAACTGTGATAGAACTTTCTCGTTCCAATCAGGAGATGGAGCCCAGATCGCAGACCTGACTTTTGAGCACATCTCCAAAAAAGTCAGATCATTAAAGCTCCCTCCTTTGAGTTGGAGTCATCCCCTTCATATCCAACCTGAGAAGGCATCCATTCACTGTGATTTACCTTTTATAAAACAATAGGTTAAAAAATAATGAGATTTTCTTGGATCAGTGGTGGAAAAAGTTTAGATTTGTGTTGTTGTCAGTTTTTATTTTATTTATTATTATTTTTTAAACCATGAAGTGGTTGTTTTTTCTTTCCAATTGAAATCATGATTACGTCGCTTTATAACAAGTTTCATTCGTTTGAAACATCCCTGACGTCAGACATAATTAAATACGACGCATTGCAAGTCCGATTTTACTGCCTGCCTTCAAGTAGCATTCTTCGAGCTGCATAACCGTTGAATGTCTGAGTGTTATCGATGAAGAAAAAATCATTCACGATTTTTACCTGCAATAAATAAATGTTTTTTAATTATAATTTTTCTGTGTATGTAAAAGTTTTCAAAATCGTGAAAATTACCTGAATACGACAGCGGATGCTAAATAATTAGTTTTCAAATCTTTAGCAATATTGCAACAAAAATTTCTTGAAGTTGTTATATTTTCTAATTTGTGTATTTGACAGATTCAAATTTTCTTGCCTGGCGCACCAAATTTTGTTGTCATCAACATCTCTTGTGTCATTTCACGTTCTCCTGAAATCCGTCTCTAATTCTCCTTTTTTTAAAATTTTTATTTAATGAACATTTTGTACGGAAAACAGTGATTGTTAGAGTATCCGAAACCATGATTTTAGAAGTCGTTTCGAATCGCTTTGAGCCCTCAGCAATAGTCGAATTTATTTGGACATATCACCCATGACCAGTAACGACTCTATTGCTTCAACTCGCTAGAATCAAGATTAAAAATATTACCGAAGTTCATTTTGTTGATGACATGATTTCTTATATAAAGACCAAAAGCATCGGTTTGAGAAGTCGTTTTCCGTTGGTTGAAACCATTAACACGTTGACAATGGAAGAAAAAGCAAAATGAAAAAGACAAAATTAAACATCCACTTTGTAATTAATTTAAAGCAACAAAGATAATTACATTTTTTTTTTAACTTGTGTAAAAATATATCAGAGTGACCCGTGCTTTCCTTTAAGAGAAGAATTTGATGAAATAAGACTGCAACTGTCATCATGATATGCCTAGAATTCTCCAAATCTAGTTAAGGATTTTATGGTTAGGGCTAATAATCTATACATCTGTTTGAAGTGTACATAGGCTTTGTTAATTATATATATTTCGAACAATGGAATAATTTTCATGTATTTTTGCAGAAGTTGTAGAGACGTATCTGTGATAACGTTTAATTAAAACATAACATTTTACTGCATTTTTCACCAATAGTTAACTAGTCAATCCTTATTATTTTGATAAGAAGCTTTTTCTTTTTGTGTTTCGTTTCCAAAAGTGGAAAGATGTTTTTAGAGAAACAAAATTACTTAGGAACTTAGCGGTAATATTTGTCGCCATCAGGGTTTAAATTTTAGCGAAGTGACTCCTCAAACGTCATTCAGCAGAACCTCTCACTTTATCGATTGGTGAAAATAAAAATTTACTCTGACGGAATTGTATTATCTGGATTACCATACATGAGAAGCCTTCCTAATGAAGAAAAAACCTAGTCGTCTTACACCAGTAAGCTGTTTTTGTAATTGGTATGCAAAATAATCTACTCCATTTTTTTTATCCTTTAGTAGGATTTATCATAGATTTAAGAAGTCTTTCTTTAAACTAGTAGGAAAAGGAGATCGGGAAAAGAAAGCAGTTCTCGTTATTTGCAAATAAGAAATTACCTACAAATGCTTTTTGCAACATATTGCCTAGTAAAATGCTGCTGAAAATACTCAATCGTCACGTCGAGCCACGGTTAATTATTGACGCCTTTCCTGTTCACGCCAGCAGAAGGATTGTGACAAAGACCTAATTTACGTGTCACCATTATTGAGTACGATGGATGTTTAGTTGGATCAAGTACGATTGCGTGATCAGTGGAACGGCGCTTTCTTTGCAAGTCTTACGTATACACAAAAGGAATTTCCGACACCCGTAAAGCTGAAATGTTTGAACTGAAGTAAAGTTATTCACACAGGAAGCAGAAAGAAAACCTAAATAAGTGGATTTTTTGTTTCCGCTTCCTGCGCGAACACTTATATTGGTATGCGGAATTCCAGGTTTTCCCCCTTGCGATTCACAAATAGAAACTTTCAATCCAAAATCTTTCTGGAAGGCCAATTCCTATGAATGGTAACACTGGTTAATAACCAACCTTCGGTTTAATAATTTTTGGACTCGATCCCTCCTCGGGTTTTTAGTAGTTTCGTATTGTAGGTTGTGGTCTAATTATCCATTATGCAAAAGTGATTTATTGCGGGAAAAAGTTTTATCAGCTTTTAGATCATCCTCTAAGAACTATCAAATATATATATTTTTTGTAATGATAAATTACCGACAGCGGATGCTAAATATTCCCTCATAATTATCTCACCTGACTACTTTTTATGAGATGGTGGTTTAGAAAGAGCTAAACGTGGAAGAAAGAGGGGAAAAAAGTACTAGGCGAATGGGTTTAATTTTCTGTTCAACAGTTCGTGGGCTTTAGACTTGAATGTTTCCAGCGGATCCACTTTAAACTATGCATCCTGGCCTGTTCAGCCTCCGTGTGCAGAACAAAGCCATTGAGAGACTAACAAACTAAACCACTGGAAAAATTGTGCATGTCTAAAAACCATGACTTTTAAAACTGCACATTAATCTGTGTTGAAAATGATCACTTTTTAGGAATTCATCGAATTTTTGGCGTAAAAATTAAAATCATCACCAAATTGTAACATACGTTTTGTTCTACAGTTTGCAACATTCCAAGAACATGGTTGTAAAGATAGCTTAAAGATGTGTCCTTTCCTTTTCTCTTCCGTTGTTGCTTAAGAAATCTAGAGATACTACTGGTGAGGAAATGGGGTAATATCCCGAAACCCTCCTTTGGGGCTTCAAGTAAAGGGAGCTCATCAATCAGTTGACTTGCATCAAGCGAGGGCGCACTGGGTTACCAGCATTTCTATTTCTGATTTGCAACATCGGTCAATAGTGTGCCTCAACCATTGTCACCAAATGTTTTTGAGACTTCACTCATCTGACAGGTTAAAATGCCGACTAATTTTCACACTACATTGAAACACTGAATCGTAATTTGTTGACAGTTGAGTTTATGTTCGATTTACTTGAAACCTTTAATATTTTTAAAGCGAAAAGATTCAGCGAATCAAATTTATAAGTATTCAATCAAAAGACACATGGGCGGTTTCACTTGCCAAATCGATCACTTGTGAATTTTCTTAAGTTTTAATTTAAAAAGATGTATATGTAACTGCATGCATTGAGAACACATTTTACTTATAAAGATTACCACCACGAAAGCCATGTAATAATATAAAAATGTTAATTTTGAAAACGTACATATTTTTATCATTTTTCTCAACCTTATGCTTTACGGAGTTAATCGATTTAACAATTAAAACATTCCTATTTCTTTCGTATTCATGTTGCTCTTGAGTTCTTTTAACGGAACCAAACCCCTTCGATTGACTTTTTACCTTGGAAGAAATGGATTAACATTTAGTTTTTGCCAGGCCCTTTCCGTGTATTAGCGTACATCATCGCCGAAATAGCATAATTAAGTTATTTTAAGAAATCTGTAAAAGTTTTCTTAAAATAACTCATTTTTTTCCAGTTTTGATATTTTATAAAATAATAGATAAAATTTACTGTCCTGGGATAACTCAGAAGTGCTGATTTTTGAGTTATATCATTTTAGTATGCATGTCTAATATGTATCTATTCAAAGAATCTCGTTCGCTAGATTTCATTCGTAAAAGAATAAAATTATTGACCGGGTTGTTTTTATATTTTATTTATATAATGTAGTGTGTGGAGAAAACTTGTTAAAGAGGTGCATTGAATAGATTGGAAAAATGCTAGAGGGTATAAATATCGCCATTAACCTTTTGTCCACATCGCAGTTTCCTTCCAGTGCCCATTGCTATCCGTAAGAAATTTCTGTTAATGAGTCTCCCTCCCTGGTAGCCAACTTCGCTGTCCACCTCTTGCTACAACTGATTTGTCTTTAACAAGAATGTTTCCACATATTTTTTATACATCAATGTGTTGTTTCTTCCAATCAGATACATCAGTGAGATGTTTTGACGGTATGTAAAGCAGGTGCTCCTTATTTTGTAGTGTGACACCAGTAAACAGACAGTGATTGTTGCCATAATTCCAAGTCGTAGCAAATGAAGAACAGCTGCGTTTCATATAGCGAGGTGATGCAGGCGAGTTCCGGACTTCGTCTCAAGGCCAACGGGTGTGGAATATTCGCTATAAACCAAGCAACTAGTGGTTTTGAACTCTCAGCCGACCACGTTACACCTGAGCTGGCATCCTCCCCTTCACAGGCACTCCATCGGAAGGACTGTGGATGTCACAGATGAACGTGGACTCATCCCCAACGCATGGTGTTCCGGTGAATGCGGCATGAAGCTACTGAGCCACCGGGGCTCTTATAAACTAGAGAGAAGTTCCCAGTGCAAAGTATATCATTATAATAAATGTGATAAATGGCCGACCGATGGCTGAGTGGTAAGAGTTCCTCACTCCTAGTATGTTGGTCTTGGGTTCTAATTCCGGTTTTGGCATGGATGTTTCCCTCTGTGTTTCTCAGTCCTTTCTTTTGCGATGATGTTTGAATGTGGCCCACCTTTTAAACATATTTGTAGTGATTATATATATATATATATATATATATATATATATATATATATATATACATACATATATATATATATATATATATATATATATATATATATATATATATATATATATATATATATACATATATATATATATATATATATATATATATATATATATATATATATATATATATATATATATATATATATATATATATATATATATATACATATATATATATATATATATATATATATATATATATATATATATATATATATATATATATAATACCCGCACATATTATGAAAATGAAATACCTTTATGTTAATTTTTGAAATGCAAATGAAAGGTCAACAGTATATTGTTGCATTTTGAAAACAATTTGGATAAATAGTTTTGTAAGATTGAATGGATGAGAAAGATATTAACTTCATTTGAAATATGAAGTTAAAAAGTAATCTTTAATAGTTATATTATTTGCCACCCGAAAGTAATTTGTACATTTAATAATTTTTTTTGCGATCTCTCGTTTATATACGATAATTTTTTTAGGTTTTATGATTAAAAAATCCCTCCTATATGTCACTTTTATATTGAAGTATCACACACGTATCAATCCAATTAAAGAGATTAATTGAATGGGGATAAATTGCGCCTAACTCTCTCTGAACATGACACAAATCGCCAAAAATGAAGTTGGGCTCAACTTTTTACAAAGATGGAAGTCTGCCAAAATTGATTTATTTTTACTATCGAAGATTTCATGGATTGTTTTTTGAACTTTATATTCAATACTGTTTTATGCTGCAACTCTTTTTATTCACATTTAGATGACTCATTATTCTTTGCCAGATATTCAAGAATTTTATGAAATCACCCTCTTAGACGACACAAAGAGCATTCAGCAGAAGACGGCAGAGACTTTGCAGATCGCCAGTAAGTGGGAGAACAGTCCACCCTTGGCCGGCCTCACGCAGAACAACGAAGTAAGTGCCTTTCTAATTAGGAATAACCATCTGTATTTCTCATGTGTCATCGAAAAGACTTTGCCGAGCTTGTAGCTAAACAATCATTGTTTTCGACTGCATTCATATGTTCATAGGTTCGCTTCCTACCTCAGGTTTGGATTTTTGTAGTGGCCAGAGTGAGTCTTCTAGTGTAAAAATGTATTGTGATAGATAAATATACATAAAAGAAATAGAGCATAAGTAATGAATATGATGTCACAAATAAGTTAAGAGTTTCATAAAATATTTGGTACTTTTGTAAAATTTTTCAACAAGCCAAAAATGGCGCCAAACAACACGATTTTTCATCAACAATAGAAAACTTTATCAGAAACAAGAAATCGCATATTATTCTTTTTATGTTTTTCATTTGTTCAAATAATTCAAAGTGTTTTTATTTTACATTTATTTTCCTGACCAACGGTATTTTACGCATGTTACATTTTGTCACCAAAAGGCTTCTGTAGACAAAAAAGGACTGTTAAAATATTATATAATAGTTTTCCACTGAGTTATGATCAGTTGCAATCCGTTACAATTAGAAGATATCAGTTTCTCACTTCCGGTATGCATTCTTGGATTTAATTCTGGAGTTACCAACAAAATTGGACATTTAATGAATGCATGGAATCACAACTGTTGTGCCTTTATATTGCCGGAATGCGCTTCCTTTATCATGAGACGTCGTCTGCAGTGGGCGGATCAGCATCTGTGGCTCTGGAAGGGGTGCTGCGTCCCGAGTAGAATTCCGATCGGTACTCCTGCAGCAACGGGGCTGTCACTGCAAAGTTGCGTCATTAGCAACAAGCTTAATTTTCTTTCAGAAATCCGATTCTTAAAGGAAATATCTTTATTCTACTGCAAATTATGTTCGGTTTATTTAAATTACTGCTCCCATTAAATCCATCCATTTAAAGGATTTGATGAAATAATTCCGAAGCTTCGGCTTAGTATGCTTCTTTCGATCGTTCAGTTCGGTCGAAGAATGCACCTGAAGGCCTACAAACTAGATTTCGAATGCGCAGCCATTTTGGCATTTTCATCGGCTCACTAACAGGTCACTGTCTGCAGTCACTCAAAATGAACCGCATCATCTACTGAGCTTTTTTTACATCTTCTAGAGCATTCGAGGGGGATATTTCACGAGAAAATATTCATGATTGCGTACTCATAACAAGGAAGAGTTGATTATTTTGGTTTCATTTATAACAGATAGTCTAATACAGACTTCGGCAATCTATGGCACGTGTGTCAAAACAGGCTCGCTCTACAATCCTCAGTGGCATTGTATACACTCTACAAAGTTAAAATTCAATG
Source organism: Latrodectus hesperus (assembly GCA_037975125.1). NCBI lineage: Eukaryota > Metazoa > Arthropoda > Arachnida > Araneae > Theridiidae > Latrodectus > Latrodectus hesperus. The sequence continues at coordinate 12,718,294 of CM075857.1, read as the reverse complement.
ATGTATAATGAATATGTTGTTGTTGCATCAGCGTGCTTCCCTGTACCCATCCCTGAGTCGAGTTCTAGCAGTTAGATAGAAGCAGCTGGGTGGAGTCTTCGTGAATTTGAAGCAAGGACAAGCAAAAGACTCCCAATACTTGACCTGTCCCCCCCAGATGCGTCACCTCACCTGGAGGACCATGCCCTGTTTTAATGTGCCTTTAGCGAACACGACGGATCCTCGGTTAAGCTGGAATTCAATCTCACCTTCCGACAGTGAGAATGACTCCCTCACTAACTAGTCCCAGGGTTCTCAATTTCGAGATGGGATACAAAAATACATAGGATTACAATTTATAATTTTTGAAGAACAGCACACTGAAAAAAAAAAGAATTTGAAGATGAGTTCATACATGTAACAAGAACTGTCTGTTGTAAAAAGTCCATTAAAACAATTTGAATAGCTTTGTGATAATTAAGTCTAAGTACTTGGGCTTGGGATGTAAGCAGAGGAGGGTCAAGATGAATGCTCTGAGTGATCATTGTTATTGAACTACATGAATAGACAGCATTGACTAATAAGGAAGTCCATAAGTTGGTTTAATTTTTATCTGGAGCTCTTGTTGGAGAGAACGCCTCGTTTCCAGTTAATGATCTACTTACTAGTGTTGATAAATGCCACGTGGAATTAAGTGGGTAGACCATGAGATAATGTATTGGGTATCCCTCGTTACCACAGATACAATTTGGGGTTTCCGTTATTCCCACCTTGTAAAAGTAAGTGTGGTCTGGGCCGTGGCCGGACATGAAAAGGATTTCATTTCTGGTCCAGTTTAGAGATTTGCTGGAAACTGTAGGAATAATATCATGGACTAGACGATCAGTGCATGAATTGGACCAGTCGTCCTGCTCTTTTATCCAGTTGTGTAGGGCGCGCTTGATTGAGCAGCGTGGTAGGGGGATGTGGACAGGATGAAGAGAAGAGACCGCCATGTCAGCTGCCTCATTACCCTCTAATTCCTGCATGATCTTTTACCCATTGAAGTTCGATCGATAGAAAGAAAGTCCAGCAGGTTACTTTGAAGAGATCTGGCGAGCGGGCTTGATGAAGAGGGGTTGTAGCTCGATTTGAGAGCTGCCTGGCTGTCTGACCAAGTGATGGCATTGGTGCTCTCTTGAGTTACATATTTAAATGCTTCGGCTATGGTCAAAACCTCGGGTTGGAAGACCCTCAGCTTTGTTCCCCATATGTATATTTTTTCTGAACTTTGATAAGCTACAAAAGCTGAGCCGACCCTCTCTTCCAGCTTTGAGCCATCCGTGAGTAGTTGTAGGGATTCTGCTAGTGGCCATGGCATCTGTGCACTTTCGCCGACAAAGACTTTGGATCAGGGTGAAAAAATTTATTTAGAAAAAGCTATAGTATATTATGGATTACTTCGTATCATCAAAACATCTGCCTGTCCTTATAACAGGTACGCCCTTTTTTCTCTAAAGTGGGTGGGGGATGCTATTGAAATATTTATTAGCAAAGGGGGTACCTCACACACAGTTCAAAAAAGGTTGGGAACCTATATTCTAAGCAGTAGCATGTCAAGTCTAAGCAGTAATGACTTCGCTGATTCTTGCTGAGATTTTCCCAATGCTCTCTGCTTTGAGTCACGACCGCTGACACGCGTCTGTCAGCAGAGCATCGAAATGTCAATGAGCGATTGATTAGAGAGGTTTTTCTCAAATAAATAAACACTGTCCTCGTATTTGCGTACATGAAAGGAAAGATAAAGTAAACAGCAAAGTTATTAGATATTCGCATTTTTCTACTCTATTTATGATTGTACAGATAAGATTTTTCTGCTCCGTCTTGTGTTATCTCGACCTCCAAAAAATAACAAACTAAGAAAATGAGTTCAGTTCCGTTTTGAGATTCCTGTTTAGTCAGTAAAAGATAATTTCAGAAGCACATCTCTCTCATAAGAATTAAAGGAAAAAATATTCCTTTATTTATTTCAAAGCGCAAAAGAAAATTTGCTTCGGCAATTTCGCGTACGTGAAAATTATTTTAGAGCTGGGACGTACGTATTTTATGCTCGGTTGAATTCTGGATACTGAAGAGAATTCTTTGTGTATTCATTGAAGATAACATTTTTATTAGTTCGTTGGAGAGCAATGTTCGCATTGGATGTGATTTTCTTTTTTCCCTGCTGTCTTTTGTACGTCTTATTTCTGTATTTTCCTCATTTCAGACTGTAATCAAAAACATTTTTATTCGAATGTGGAGAAGTATGCCTCCACGTTTGAATTCTATGAATAGGATAGAGATTTGTGTTATTTTCTAAAAAATAACTTGGTTGCAGAATGCATCGGTATACATAACTAATGTGTTTGCTTCTAAGAAAGTTAATTTTAAAAGTGCTTACCAAAGGAATCGCATATTCATAACAAAATTACAAAAATGTTGTGGTGAGGGACATGGAACTGTGGGCAGCCAAGTAGCTGCAGCCGCGAAGGTTATTTGGAAAGAGTGTTCACGTATCGCCAAGTCTGGAACCATCCCGTGCGCCAAAAGGCCGCGCTAAGCACGGACTTCTAAGTCCCTGTCGTGCTCTGCTCCCACCTCCTATCGTTCAATGGCATCGGATCCATGTGCGCGATCCTACCCTGCCTGCATGTCTCAGTGGTTCATGCTTTGGAATTCCAGCTTAGTCTTGGATGCTAGTGGTTCGGAATCCACTTAAAATTATCACTCTCGTGTGCAAAAAATGGCTGTTGAGCGTCAAACAAAGCACGCCCGTCATTGGACTCCATGCTTATGCTGTGACAGACATTCTCCAGTCGCTGTGAACAGAACAGAAGCATGCCGTCCAAGCAGGTGAGTCTGAGACATTCAGAAGAGCACCCCTATGCCAGTCTGGTTATGTTTGTTATAGTTTTTCAAGGGGCCATTCTCTAGTTTCTGGATCGAATGCGCTCGAAAATGAAATCGAAGTTATTCTGAGTTCGGAATTCCAATACCGGGGTTGTTTCGCTCCTCTCGGGGGGAGGATCAGGTGGTTTTTCGCGCTGCGCTGTTGCGTTTCACGTGGGAATGTTGCTCTTTTTTTCGCATTTATATACGAAGAATCATCTTTTGTGATCGATTGTTCCGTTGCAAGACTGCTTTGGTTTCTCCTGTTGTTGAAAAGAATATGGGAAGGAATTGTGTAAAGAATGTGACAAGCTCTGAATCCGCCAAAAGTTGCAGATATGTGAGTGAAACTACGTTTAAAAAATATTTTCCGCTTTTATTATAAAATTTGTACATCTAATTCAAACTTAGAAAGCAAGTAGGTGCACGGATATTTCTTAACCAAAGTGTATAGCCAAGTTCGCAGACGGATGGTCTGTGCGTTCGGTTCTTGCATAAGGCGTGATTATTTGTAGTTGCTCGCAATCCACAGTAAACTGTAAATCTGGATCTAATTACTAGTTCTCGTGTCAAAATATGATCTTTGTGCGACCGACAAATAAAACTAAAAATGTGTAGTCATTAAACATGGTGTTTTTCTATTTGACGTACTGGGCTCCGATTTGATAGCTGGACTCGGCACCCGAGCATTACTCACAACAAATATTGTTAGTTAGGTGGCAACATCCGAGTGGGAGTCTATGCCATTTAGAAGCAGAATTCAAGCCGTAGACATTCTAATATTTGACTTGCCACCCCAGAGGTGTCACTTTAGTTGGAGGACATTGCAACCATGACCTGTTCAACATGTCCCAACCGCCGTTAGTAGACATGGCGTATTTTCAGTTATGCCGGGATTCGATCTCACTACCTTCTGGCAATAGAAGCGACGCTCTAACCAATCTGAGATCTTAAGCAGTATGTGGCGGGTCCAGAAGACCCGGAGAGCAATGATGTTGCACCTCAGAGTTCTTCCTGCACATTTGTTAAGTCATTTTGTGAGTTTCTAATCTTTTTTTGATTTTCGACAATCACATGTCTTGTTGAACATGATGCCGCCAGAACTCGTAAAGCTCTGTGTGAGAATAATATCATACTTTGTTGCAGGTGTTGAAGATTTACCTCGAACATATATTTTCCTGCAGTATCGACAAAAATGTTGTCAATTCTGTCACCTTATAACATTTCTCTTCCACCTACCATAAAGTAGACTTATTAAGAATACATCTTTTGAAGTGCATTACCCTATAAGTGTTTTAGCTTTGGAATAGGATCACGCACACACCGTTTTAGAATTAATGTCCAAAGAATAGATTTATTGTGGTTCCGGATATACTTAATTTATTTTAGTGCAGTTGATATTTAATGACCATTCGTCATCGTTGAGCTGCAGGAAGAGTGCAGAAGATAAAAGGGAATCTGTGTGGACCGGTAGCTGCAAGAGGAGAATTTAATCTCCTCCAAAGCATCGTAAAAGTTCTGGAGAAAGGATCCCGAGCTGAAAGGCGGAGAATTTGCATGTGGGGCCCAGGGGGGGGGGCTGCGGAAATGAGTGTTTCTGGCTGAGATACGGTGGGTTGTAATCCCTGAATGACGCTGTCTTTCTTCCTACCTGGACCCATCAGTCCCTGTTTTCTCGTGTGTTGGAGGAGAGTGGACTGCATCTCAGTGTCTTTTGAACTATTTAAAATTTGTCGTGGCTGATGCGTAGCTGTTTGTAACATATCTGCGTTTTAACAGAAAGCCACACAGAAAGAAAACGGGCTTTTATTTCAAGAACTCCCCACTTTCTCTTGCCTGGATTATTTCGGATTTTGTTGGATTGTGTTTTAGTGGTTGGGATTTGTGTGCAAGCAAATCTGTTCATCCAAAATGTGTTCAGGGTTTCTTCGATAGTATCTTAAAAAGTCGTACTGTTGCTGGTGAATCTATCATTGAAACGTATTTAATTAGCGTTCTTAAATATCTCAGTTTACATAATTTGATTTTTTTATTGTGTTATTGCAATATGTTTCTGACTGCTGACACAAATCATAAAACTTACTTGATGCCTTCTTCTCCAAGCTTCCATTTGCTGAATTTGCAGCCGATTGATTAAGCTTTCTGGTTTTTGAAATAACAGTTCGTGGGATCGATTCTGATATTGGTCATGTATGCTTTTGGTGATTCGCAATCTATTCTAGAGCTTTGGCCTTTCTGTAATATCATCCCTGATATGTAAAAGAGCGGCAAAGCAACCAACCAAACTTCTACACAATATTGGATCCTGAGAAATATTTAACCCGCATGCGCGCTTTCTGTATTCAGTAGTTGTTTTTGCTGCGTACAAGTATTGAACTTGCTACCACCTGGATGCGAAAATAACGCTTTTCTCTTAGACAATCGCAAGTCTTTGAGATTTTGAGTTCTACAGTTTTCTGTGTAATATTCTCTGTCAGTGAGGTGCATTAAAAGAGTACCTTTTTGTTGTTTAAATTGTTATGTTGCTTCCATTGTCGAAATACATCTCGTTTGATAATAATTTGAATTTCCCTGATATTTTTGTGTATTTCCAGAGTGGCTGTTGATTAAAAACCCAGTGAATACCAATGTACTCTGTTGTTCGTCAGGCGGAGTTTAGATATGCTAATGCTGACTGAACGAAGAGTGCCCCCATTCTTAGGTTCGATTCAGGCGTAGATGTTTGGAGTCTGCATTAGAATGAAGTCAGTCAGTGAGCCGCGTGACTGATTTACTGATGAGTGTTTCACATGATTTATAGTAATGCTGATTTCATTTTGGTTTTTTCCGGCCCCAGTGAAAGTACTCTCATATTGCAGCGAAGGAACATGCGTGTCGTATAGCTGAGGACTTTCGTTTAATATCTGATACGACATAAAGACGGTCCTTCGAAGGGCCAAAAACCAAGCGTGATGCAGCCCATTAGAGGAAGGCTTCTTTCAGTATGCCTTCTCTGGTAATGATGCATTTTATGTAAATAGATTGTCATCGATTTTTTTACATCGTTCGGATTCTACTCCTGTTTTTGTATCAACGGCGATCGATAACATTTCTGCTCCTTGTCACTCTAATTGCGTGTCCGCCATTGGAGTTGAAAAAAATAAGATCAGTATGTCTTCTCTGTGCATATCTGGTCTTGCTTCAATACATTTCTCTAAAACAGCTGAATTGCTAGGTGTGGGCATTTTTTGTATTCCCAATATTCTTAATGATATTTCGGAGTGGTATGTTGCCTCCTGACTAAATTTAGAAGATGAGTTTAAAATGATGAAAGACATGACAATTTTATTTTGAATAAACATGGTAAATTTGATATTTCATATGGGAATGGATTGAACATCGAGTTTTCTCCTAGTCAGTATTATGTTGATCTCATTCGACATAGGCAAATTCTTCTATATTTGTATAGCAAGGTGATGCAACAACAGGAACCTCTCATAAATATTGAACAACTTGGAGAATTTCATATGCCATACACATTCAAGGATTATGCCCACTCTGTATGTTATGATTGTAGAGGGGCGGCGCCTGGGCGTGCAATAGTTTGATTCCATTGTCTGTTAGGCTTGATATCTGATCTTATCGAAAATGTTTTTGTCCAGATGGCTCTTGGCTGGCCCGAGACAGAGCTCATTGCAGCATGAGTTCGGTTCCTGGTTACAGCGGGTGTTGCGCTCTGCATACCTGTCTTTCAGGGTTGGACGCCTGGAATCCTTTGCGTCACACGAATACGGTCCACTGCGTATGAAAAGCCCTCTCGGAAGACAATGGATGGTAAAATGACTTCGGCACGTCCTCAAGGTAAGATATATTTTTAAAGACGTTCAATCCCCGGGTGCCTTCTTCAGGCGCTTTGTTTCAAAATCGCGAAGCGCTATCAGCATACACAGTGGAAGCAGCTCAAAATGCTGAATGAGTTTATAAAATAATCTAAATAATATCTAAAATCGAAAGAGTGCATTCAATACACAGCTCGGGAAAGCGAGCAACAGATCATATATTGTAAACAAAAACAATTTTAATAAACGCAAAACGAACACACGTTGAAAACGATTTACACATAAATTCAAAACAATCAATTATATTCAAAAAATTGAAAGGATGTTCCATGGAATGGTTAGGAGAACTTCCTCCCTCAATCGAAACAAGTGCGATTAAATCATATATAGGCGACAGTATTCAAACTTCTTTCTTCAGTGTATTCTATAATCATAGCTAAACTACATTTGTTAATTTTCAGAAATAGTTTTCATCAAAATGTTGTGTTTAGCTCTCTTTTTGCTCATGATGTCTCCTTCAACCGCGACCTACAGTTTTAAATAGTTTCCAAATGACTATAAACATCGACTTCTGAAATAGGATTCGAACCTATGAAATGGTGAAGGGCGGTCGCTCACAGCTTGATTTGCTCTCTATAAGAAATAACCGAGCAATGGTGAGTGGTTTGTGGGTCGGAGATGGATGTTTATGGAGGTTCGGAACCCATTTTAATCTCGCTGTTCAATGAACCCTCTTGTTCAGAAAAAGGGGGTCGAGCGACAACCCAATCTGCGTGAAATAAGAATCGAGAGAGAATGATGATTTGATGTTCTATTTATACACGCGAATGTGTAGCATGTACTGACGTGGTGACTGTTTCCTTTGCAGAAGTACCGGTACAAGGAGGAGGAGGAGGAGGACTCCCACCCGCAGTTCAAGGAGAGTTCAGAACTGGACGGCTTCCCCAGGAACATCGTGGAGCGAGCCCTGCAGGACCACTTCGTCACGCCCACCGTCACAGAGTCCCCGAGGAAGGTAGGTTTCAGCCCTTCTGAGCATTGCGAGACATCTTTCTTTATCATGTTCAGAAAGTCTAATTCATTTCAGAGTTTCTCTCTTTCTTGTATTGCGACTCATTTCACTCACCAAGTTTTTGCACAGTGGGTTATTTACTTCAAGTTGCGCCTTCATTTTGTCCCTAGGCTATTTCAGTTGATATTCATGGATCTTGATGACGCCCCAGTGCCATGTTTTCCGACCCACTTTCCTGGAGCTCACTCAAGAGTGCAGTTGGGTCTAATAGTAAATGAATCGCAACCATACGTTTTGAAAACGTTTTCGTGGTTTGGTTTGTTCATATTTGAGCAATGTTTCTTTTCAGTCACTCCACCATCAAATGAAGTGAATGTTTTAATATTCCACACGTGATTTCAAGCAGAAATTGTTTATGAAAGTCTTATTTTTCTCACTTTCCGAAATGTGCAGGAAATATGTGAATGAAGTCCATTTGCACTTTTCAGGCAGGTGCTCCAAATGGTATGCTCCATTGACACTGCTTTGTTTCTGGAAATGCAGAAGGATGTTTATTGCCTGATTTGTGACGGTAAAAAGTTGCTGATATCATAGGGAAATGTCTCATTATCGGGAGGTATGTGGGGTTCGAATCCCGTCTTAACCGACCATCAGACGTTACCCCTAAAATAATTTTGAGAACCAAAAAATGTCAGGAAGTCAACACCTGCGTGTACTTTTTTAATAATCCTCATAACTTCCGGCCTAGGGAGAGCCTCAGCACGCACTCCTCGTCCAATGAAGTCGCGAACCCAAAAGCATTGCAAATCGCAAAAGGTTGATGTATATTTTTTTTGTAAGATAAGGCCTAAATAAGTAATATTATCATTATGCTTCATGCTCTAATTATCTCTTATTTTCGGTCGTTTATTCTGTATTCCTTTTTGTGTTGGCTATTTTATAAAATATAAATTAAATCTTTCATTTATTTTTTCAAATGAATAGTTTGTTTAATTTTTTATAAATATATAATATTATTTTACTTTTTATTGCCATTTTTTATGATTATGGGTATTTGTAAGTAGTTCTCGCAACGTGAAATATTTTTACATTTAGAAAGTATAAAAATTGGAAACTTCTTAGTGAAAGAAACACGGTTAAAAAAGCCGTAAAATTAAATTATTTTAAAAATATATTTTAAAATTATTTAGTTTTACGACTCTCCCTTTAACCGTGGTTTTCTTTATAAAATGTTAAATTTATAAAATAAAATTTAAAAATTTAACAAAATTTTATTTACATTTGAATAAAAAGTTTTATCAAAGCTAGTGACCAAAGTTTTATTAAATATATTATGTAGTTAAGTTACACTAATTTTTAGAGCTCTATTTAAATTTTGGTATTAAAACGTTCTCCCGTGCTCCGTTTATACTCAGTTCCTACTATATCTTTTTGTATGACGAATAAGATATTATTGGGTGGGGTGGATGATATAATATTTTTTTTGAATTACATTTATTATTACGACTTTCACCGATATTTATTATTTGTTTCATGTAAGCGGTTCATGTTTACAGATAGGCGAAATCCATAAAATGTTTTAGAATGAAACGCTTCAATTTTTATCGAAATATTAAGATCAGTTCTGAATAAATTGCTTACCCTAAAGGAATTCCATCTTCCAGCAAAGAGAATTCTATTTCAAGTGGGATATTATTTTATTGAAAATATATAATGCGTAAAATTCTTTACTTTATATAAACATAAACTTTTATTAGCTAGTGCTGCCATCTCACGGTTGCTTTGACATTTATAACTACGAAATTAGCAAGACTTCAACCCTGAATGAATATTCTTCTCAAGAAGGAACATTAGAAAGCAATTTGTTTCAATAAGCCCGAGGTCAATCGATTCTCAACGCCGCCGCTCATAACTAATATTTTGATGGCCCGGCCATAAAACTCTGCGGCGGTGGAATTATTCAGTATTTTACGGCGGGATTTCGATTGGGAGGGACGTTTGACGAGCCTTCATTCTGTTACTGTCGGATTTTATGTCTGTCCCCTTCAGCCTTTGGAAGGGAGGAACCATAAAATAGCGCCTTCGAAATTTTTTGATGGTGATAGCTATTGGATGGAAGCTCAAACAAATTTTTTTTATTTCATATTTATTGGTTTGATTTACTCGAATTTTCGAAATCTGCCAATGGAACTATGGTGGTAAAGCTAATTTTAAATACAAAGTGTTTTCAATGGTAAAGATTAGTTTTCCAATCCGAAAGAGGTTTATCAAAACATTTGAGTCTTGTGTTTTTGTTGAGTTCGGATGTACTCTATTTGAATTATTCAGGATATAAAAGACCAAGAATATTTTTCGGATCCAAAAGAATTCATTAATGTAATTTGATTTCGAACATTTTTATGGAGTTCAAAATTATACTTAAAATATTCTTTGTCCCAAATTAATCATAAATATTTCTCGAGTCCAAAACATTTCATGAATATATATTTCAGTTCGAATATTTTTGTTGAGATCAAACATGTGTATTCTGCTTAAATTATTTACAGTTAAAATAATTCTTGTGTGTGGTATCAGTCTTCATGTTTTTGAAATTCATCTTTGAATGTTGCTGTATAGGGATCATTAGATATTGATTGTTAATTAATATGTGCACATAGGTTGATTGTATAAAACCTTTTTTTTTGGTAAATTAAAAACATTTTTTAATAGATTATGAAATCTATATTAATTTTTTTTTCATTTCACTAAATGTGTGTTTTACAAACAATCAAAAATAAAGAATGAGTTATTTGAACATGGGCTTCAAAGTAATTAGAAGAAGAATTTTCACACAAATTAAATGCCATTATGAAGTGTATAAATTTTTAAATTGCTTGCGGGAATAATTTTCGTTCTTTTCCAGTTTTATTTCAGCTCAGTCGTGTCACGTCATACATTCTAATCCCCCAACCGTTTTACTGTGAGATAACAAATTTTTTTTGACAGGCTGACATTAGAACTTATTTAAAAACCAATAAGCTCATGCAGAAAACCTCTTCAATTCCGTCAATGCATTTCTGGTTTTTATTTGCATTTTTTTTTTGATTCCTACTCTTTTTATAATTTAATGTTTCATTGTGTGAAATAACGTTGAATACGTTTTCGTTATGGATAGAAATTCCGTTCGAGCAGCGCATAATGCATTCCTAAAGGTGTTTACTTAAAAAGACTAATGCATTTTTTTATGCATTATTATGAACATATTCCATTTTCTAACACTTGTTTGCTTCACTCTATTTTCGTTGATATGGAGGAAAAATAACTCAGAATTTTTTTTGGGGATTTTGTTAAATTATTTTACAAAACAATTACTGAAATTTGGGAGGGAAACAATTCTATTTATCAGACATGATTGGCTCTGAATTTCATAAAATTTTTCCAATAGTGTTCCCTCGTTTAAAATTGCCTTGCGCCGATATTTTATATTTCAGTCTCTCTTATAATGCAATCTGGTGTTTCCCGAAATCCTCCTAGAAGCGGCTTTGCGGAACCTGTAGACGCTGTTCATTGCTGAGGAAGAGAACTGAATGTTTTAACTTTGCTTCGATCCCTTCCTTCAAGTGGAAAAATAAATATCTTATTGCATGGCTCTATGAGTTGATTGCACGAGTAAGAAATGAATTTTAACAACTAATGTTTTGCATTTTGCTTATAAATTTCCATTTTTGCTCAGTGAAACCTTCTGATTGCCCTGCGTATTATCTTGAGACGTGCCGCTGAGGAGAAGACCCGGAAAAATCCCGAATCATGTGCCGGGGAAAAACAAGAAAGTTCGCTTTATCCATCTGGTTACAGCATCGGCAGAGCAGCTCCCTTGGGGATGTTTGCGTCTTTTTGAACCCATTTTAAACTTCAGATGCCTTTCTGCAACCATTATGGCGAGGATGTTGGCATGAGCTGAGGTCCATCCGCTTTCAAAATCCTGCCATGCCATTCAAAATATATTATGATAAAAGAGAATTTGTCGAGTAGTTTCATCCAATATTATTTCGTTCTTAAAATTCACATAATAAACGCTTTAATGGAACAGATGTTGGCGCGAATCTTTCCAAATTAGGACATTTATAATTCACTATTATTTGTTACATGTGGCTGGATGTGTGCGGAGTACATTTGAATGACACAAGTACGTTTTTTCTAATTCATCATAAGTCGTAGCTGCTGTAGTAATTTGAACAGTTATATGTACTTTAAGTACTTTTTTATTATTTTTAAAGTAAATAAATCTGACGTGCTTGCGATCCTTTTTTATGTATACCAACCATTTTATCGATCGCATGGCTTCCTAGACACGGGTGCTCTTCTATGCAAACATATAAAAGCTTATGGTCTGTTTGCGAGTAAATTGTTTGCCGCACTGCGTTCGAGAAATTGGCGTTGGAATCGTGCTCTTGCGGTCACGTGGAGGAATTGTCACTCTGATAGAGGGAAATAATTGGAAGAAACTTTTTTTTATGTCAGTTTTTATATTTAAATCATGGGATATTATACGATAGCTTACGGTCTTCATTCCGGTCTAGATTGGCATTTTTATTTTATTTTAATAGCTACGATGGTAGCCAAATTTTGCTCTGGGATTCGGTTCGACAGTTCGTGAGATCGATTGCCACATAAGGTTTAAAAATTTGCATTTGTTGTAATCCATTTTATTCTGTTGGATCTTTTATGTGAAAAAAAAAGAACCGTTAATCGGTAAACAAGTCAAATTCTATTGATACACTGCGAAACATAAATAAAAACACATTTATCTACCATTGCATTCATAGCAGCCGAATGGTTAGTATTCTCATCTGATTTAACAATTTGAGTTCGATTCCCATCTCAGGGAGGGGGGTTTGTTATGATTTGGTATCCACTGTAAATTGCACTTCCCTGTTCTGTCCCTTTTGTGCAAAAAGGACCATTGGTAAACGAACTGAATCAAACCTACTAATCTCCAGTAGTAATGTCATGTCGTTACACGGCATGGCATAGACTCGAATGATCGAAATATTATTGAATGATGCATACTCAAATATTTGCGGATTAGCCAACTAGAACTGTGTATAAATTGCATTAATGTACACACGATTCTTGCAGGTTTATCCGCAAGTATATGAGCTCGTGGACATACTTGGTGAATGGCCAGGTATTCCAGATATGATCCTGTCTTAATCCCAATAGAATTGTTCGAAACCAGAAGAGTGATTCTGGGGGCACTTCTCAAACAACTCTCGACCCGTGTTTTAATTGACGTGGACTTGAATGAGTTCCAGGTGACAGGGAAAATGCTAAAGTATGCATCGGCACTGTGTTAGGGCTCCTATGCCAGCAGAGGTTTGAGCAGCTTCCGTACATTCAAGCCTATTATAACTGAAAACGAAACTCGTCAGAGCAAGCCAGTGGACATCGACCGTCCAATGGATGGTATGTACAGCATTTATATACGCGCATAATATGCTTCGAGTTCAAAAATGTGAACAGTGATAAGCCGAATAAATTGCACGCTGACATTTGTTAACATTGAAATCTGCAGCAATGACGAACAGTTGCTCGTGAATTTCGTTTAAGATTCCTCGTTTTTCGTCAATCTTGTTTCTTAAAGATCATTTTTTGACAACACACAGATTTGAAATTTTACAATGTAATCGATATTCGCCATGCATTGAGAAATTTTCCGTACACTGAAATCCAAACTTTATCGCCACTTCGTACCCATTGCTCGTGCAATGACTATGATGCTATATTTAAATATTTTGCCAGGGTAGCAGCAATTGTGCCAATCTATTAGCTTTTCCAAACCTGTTGGCTTACATAAGCTCTTTCTGCTGCGTCGCATCATTGAACGACTGCCGAATCTTTAGTCCTTGAGGTATAGTTTATATATTGCAAATGTTATTTTTAAAGATGTGTTACTGAAATCTAAGAAAAGCCGTACGTTTTTATTTTCAGTTCATCGATAGAATTGATTCTAATACCGCAGGTGAAGAATTGTGATATTTATTTTAATGCTTTTAGATTTGCTTTCTTCCAATCTCTCCTTTGATGTATAATGGAGTGAAAGAGGTCACCTCCCTGTCGTCACTTGATCGTGATTTGAAATGACGAAATCAGGGTCTGATATACTTGGGGGAAGTAAGCTGCCAGAGATTATGAAAGTTATGTATTTGAAGCCCCTGTCCTGGTGGAATAAAAGTGGGAACCCACGCTACCTTCAGAGAGTGAGGATTGCACTAGATATTGGAACAACATTGTACCTGTTCGAAGGGAGGTTGATGAGCGTCGTTTTAGATCTCCCGTAGCGTCGCAGATAAGCAGTTGATGCCCGAGGCTCTCATTTATATCAGGAGGCAGTCGTCATTAGATCGCAATTGTTATTTACATCCTTCCTGAAACAGGACCTCGCTGGAAGGGGAGATCGTTCATTCCTCTTATTTCGGATCAGACTCTCATCCTATATTAATGCTATTGGTGCCGGGAGGCTCCGGAAATCTGAATCGCTGCACCCCCGACCTGTGCATCTGTTGGGGTGATTGACGTGATCTATTCAAATGGCCCGCCGAATCAATAAGTAGTGAAGGGAAAGCCCCGCGCCTTTCTCATTGCGGTGTTCGAAGTGAGTGATGAACTTCGATCTCCCCCCCCTATCCCGCTGTTTTCCCTCTCGAGAGGAGGGGGATGCCACTTTCAATGAAATGTCTTTTGTGCACTTTTCCGTAATCAAAAAGCTCGGTTTACGCATTTCAAACGGAGGAGAAGTGAAATCGGAATTATTTTCTAAGAAGAGATGCACACGCGCCACATACAATTTATATATATATATATATATATATATATATATATATATATATATATATATATATATATATATATATATATATATAATGTATGTATGTATGTATGTATATGTATATATATTATTTGTGTGTACGCAATTATATACATTATATTCTGTCCACCTCATTCAAATGTTTCGGCATCATGAAGAGCAGAATGGAAGGCTTGCTGTTTAGTGGACTCGTAATTTAAATGTAGGAAGTAAGCAGAGTACTCACAGACTTCGCCAATCACTTTCAGAATTACATGCGACCTGCTTTATATACCGCATCAGTCATGAATGATGAGTCTTCTGAAAACTCGGTATCTATACGTCGACCTGCTATCTTCTGGATGCGAAGCTTTTTCTGAAAAGTTATCTCGTTCCCGCGTATCATATAATGTATATACTTTACAAGCATTAAGTGTCCTACGTTGAATTTTCAGTCTTGGAAAAAATATATTGCGCCAAATGACCCTTTTTTATTCAACTTTTGCAATTTTTGATTTTAAAACACAGGTCGAGTCTGATGAATGTTTATTTAAAATTATCGGAATCACATGCAGTTTTTGCTTTAAAGAAATAGTCTTTAAAACGTATGCAAAGCATGTTTCCTAATAATTGCAGTGACTGGTTGAAGCGAAATTTAGCAAACTATTACTTTGGGATGTAGTATTTCGCCAAAAAAGGAGTAATCCGTAAAGAATTCGATACGAAATATCTTTTGGCTTGTACTTTCTCGATCTTCAACATTATATTTAGAGGTAGAGTTTACCTGAAAGACGTGGGCATTCGGTTTAAAGTGTTTATTTTTTCAAATTCTCATATGTAAAATCATCTGATTCATCTGAATACAATGTGTGACCGTTGATATATTTTCTATTTTTGCGTTTTTTACGTGTATACGTTGATTCACCTGATTACTTGTTGCATATTATTAGTTGGTGATTGAGAGTTTTCTTTGCAACGCATGAATTGCTTGGCGAAAAAAGTTTTTTGAAAGGCTGCTCACATGAGGGTGTTCAGCTATCCATTACACGGTGTCAGTAATAGAGAGTCCATTAAAAACGAAGGACATGGCTGGAAATGGAAAAGGCAAGTGCTGAATAGGAGAAACTGTAGCACTCATCCCGTAGAACGCGCAAGAAACTGAAACTCTTTACCCGTTGTGTCATTGACTCTCATGGAATTCCTTTGGTAACGAAGGTCAGCACCTCCATATGATTGCTGTTAAAAAGCGGTGTAATAACAATATGTGTTTCATTATCCCCATTGCATCAGAGTTTTCATTTATCCAGACCCTAAATGTCGTTTTAAGCGCCAATGAAAGTTTGTTTATTACTGGTTTTCGTGAACCTAAAATTGGATAAGAGTTTTTCTAAATGGTATTTGTCGCTTTCCTTGTTTCTAGATTCACTGTATCCAAGGTTGACCTGAATTTTTAAAATTATATCATTTCGATGTATCGTTAATTTGGAATAGGGTTGGAATAGAGTTCACTGAAAACACGAAAGCGAAAACATTTTTATATGTGTTGATTGAGATTCGGGTAAAAAAGAAATTACAAATCTTGAGCGAAAGGAGTTTTCAGCGCTGTGGTTTTGATCAGTCAATTGGATGCTTCTAACACCATCAGCAAAAGATCTTGGGTGTAAAAATGACCGCAAACTGATCGAGAATGGAAGTTAATTCTGGAGTATTCATACAATTCTAAACTTTTCTCAGAGTGTGTAGCAGCAGAATATTTGGTGCAATGAGACTTTGAATCACGCGGATTCCTCTATTTCCGGAGTCCATTAGATGCGGTTGCTCTGTTGGTTGGTCGTTATTGTGTGCACTCATTACTCGTCGGCCTCTGAAGCGTGACGTCACCGCGTTGGAAACTAAGCTAAGTAGCGCCGTTTGATGGCTCCCTCGTGAAATATGAGAATAGGCACTTCTGCCCCTTTTCATTGAACGATTCGGTGAGGCTTTTAATGCTTTGGAAGGCTACCATAAGATTTGATTGCTGTATGTGTGTTCGCTTCTAATGTATAATGTTGTCTGTACTTGGATTTATAAATGCATAGAGTAATCAAATATATTGTCCGTTCAAAGTTATTACTGTTTTAATGAATTACGGATATTTTATGTTTTTAGAAAATGTGTTATGTACCGTATTTGGGTGACTATAATTGCAAGTCTTTGCTGTTGCGATTGGATACTTTTTAGAAGAGTAAATTTCAAAACAGTCCTTCTCACTCTGACATTGACTCTAAAGTTACATTAAGGGGCCTCGTTCAACTGTCATTCGTCACTTTGGTTACCGCTGAGCAAAATTAGGATCAGATATTACAAGTATTCTGTGCATTCATAATCCTACGTAACCATGAGCCGGTGAAGAAGTTTGTTGTGTGGTAAATCTTTTCTTCCAGCTCATTATGACTGATTTTCTAAAAATCTTTTGGTAGGTATCCTATGTGGGAATTGGAATGTAGCGTGTTATATTTTTCAAATATTTTACTGTATTTTAATTTTTTGATATTTTTAAATTTTAAAATAAATGGAAAGCTGTTCTCCTTAGTAACGGAAAAAGGAGGCAAGCTTTAAAAAATAGTTGACGAAAAATGTCATATAAGAGAAAATTTAAAGCCCGTGCGAACATATTAAAAAATAAAACGAAAACATGTTTATGTAAGGAAGAAAAGTACTCTTTATTTGTACAGATGTGTGATAAAAAACATTCCTCTATATTTTCATTCAAAGTGAATTTCTTCGCCATCTCCTTATCGAAGTAGACGCTCTATTATGTATTATTACATTCACATCCCTGCAGAACGACTTTAATTATTTTTCTATTTTGACCATGTCAGCAATATTGATATTCCAAGACTTCTTTTCTTTAGCAGAGTGTTTTGAGGAATTAATTTAGTGCTTTCATGTTTCGTTACCTGTTTTTCAGTTCTTCCAGTGACTCCTTCGAATTTCATCCCCTCGTTCAAAACCTCATCGGGATCTTTTGTCGCCCAATACTTTGCAATTAAGGAAGGTCATTCATTTCCTGGCGCATTTTAATATTTCTTGCGGGGGTATCATTCTTCATTGTTGGGTGATGCTCCATCGTTAAGAGAAATGATTTTCAATGGAATGAAAACTTTTTATAAAATTTTCCTTTTTATTAAAAATTGTTTTTTTTATTTTCCTTTATTAATAACTGCTCTTAACGGGGCTGGCTGCACTCACGGAATGCAGTGAAACCGATGCCACGTCGCTGGCTAAATGAAAGTAAAAGTTATATCACTTTTAAATTTTGATGAGGGCATTTGTAATTAATTTTAAAGCACAATAAATGCTGATTTAAAATTTTTATGTGAATTTGCTCATGTCACGATGAAATGGATACCTGAGCGATGTAACATACTCTCTCTCCCCACTCGGAAATGTTCGCTTTTAGAAGAAAACACGTGATTCTTTTATTATTTTTTTTTAAATTTTCATCTGTCCATTGTCACTGGGAATAGAGGAAAAATACTTAGGGCTAACGACGCCCCTCACTTCATTTCAACATTATCGCAGTGTAAATTTTTTCTCATTTTTACTCATTTTTTTATTGAACAACTTACGGTTCCCAATGAACGTACGAAAACGCATTCGCTGCTACACATGCGTTTTCGTATTTCTCTATACCTCACATCTCAAAAGTACATGAACACGCAGAGAGTTTCTACTTCATAACTGAAAAGAATTATCAAGTCTGTATATCTCGTTCAATTTGATTTTAACTGATTTCTTCATGAAACTTTATTTCTCGCATCTGAAACCGAGTCAAGTCAATACTGGTATTTTTTAAAATGTTTTTTTTTCCCTAAAAGTCTTTTTAAGAGCATGTATTTTCTCTCGACCGCCTGTTAGTGAGTCTACGTACAAATATGTGCGCACATTCATGCACCGCGTCCGGTGAGACGCGACTCGAAGCAGATCAATCGGCTGATCACGACGCCTTCCCACCTGCCGCGACGTGCAGCCTTCATAAACCTGTATTGCGCCTTCGCTCCTCCCCACCTGCAGACGGCTTTCTCCGCCGTCACTCTCCCTCCAACTTTCCGTTTTTTTTAAAAAACAGTGTCTTCAGTTTACTGGATGCCCCTTTTCCCGTGGACTATGGCCAGGAAACGGAGGAACAGCATGTCTCGCTTCACGAAGTGGTATGTACAGGTATGTAAATCTTTTTCCCCTTCCGCACCTGCGCTTTGCTTACGTGGAGGAGCAGGTGCTGGCAGTGACCGAAAGGGTTGTGCCGCGTGGACGGCGTGGCCCGCGCCGCCACTGCAGCGGTTTCGTCGAAAGCAGTCCTGGGAAAATCAGGAAGAATCCGAGTAACAACTTCCTGAAACTGCTTTCCTGAGGTACGCATTAGGTGTAGGAGTATATGTATAGGGTGGGATATATTGTTATTCATTATTATTTAAGAATATATTTGTGTATATTTCATTAAAAAAAATTAAGCAATGAATTATGTACTGAACAATCTAAATTCTGTAAAGATATTTCTAAAAGGCATTTCTAGACTTCAGAAGATAAATAAAACTTCCAAAAGAGTGTGACTGTTGTAATGATAAGCGTTTCCGTGCAGACGACTTTTTTTTCCCTATGGTGAAATAAAATCGTCTGTAATATTAACGAACCGCCGTTCTTTGTTTATGAATGACCTTGAGCGCTTTAGAATACCCCCTGATACCAGCAGAGAGTTACTGGAGTGCAGTTGATCTTGCATCTGGGCATTTCTGAATGTTATTCGTTTATTTAAATTTTCATGCTTTCTGTTATTTTATGAATTCTCTTTCCAGCTCACTTAAGTCATTCATACTTTGCGTACCTTTCCGGAATTCTTTCAAAATCGAAACGCTTTCTCGATCTTCTCATTAATCTGCCTCAAGAAAGGATTTTTCTTCCATTCGAAATTTCAGCTGTGATTGGGAGGCGATAATTAGTCTTCTTCACTTCCGCCGGTGTGTTGCCACCACTTAAAAATGAACCTGTCCTCTGGAGCCGACGGACCAGAAAGCAATAAATTGCACCCACGCCACATCTTCGGAGGAAGGGGGAGGACATGCCTCTTCTCCACCCTTCGTTAAAATTCAGGAAGGAGGGGAAAAAAAAAAGATTTGTAGTAAATTAAATCGCTCCCCCTTTGGCTGCACACATGCGGGGGTGGAGGAGCCTTCTCCTTTTTTTCCCTTCTCTCTGTCGCGAGTGTTGAAACGCTTAAATGAATGTTAAGATTAAATTTCGGTTAATAATGAAGGCGTGCGGATCCACAGTGAGTGCTTTTTCTTTCGCTGCTCGTGGAGAGGCGAGTCTCTTGCTTATTCTCATAAGCGGTGTCGAGAGAAATATTTTTCTGGCACCGTGGTATGAGCTCGTCGCGAGAAATTATATGTTTTTCTCATTAGGGTGTCAATTTGCCTCTTCCTCTTGTTTTTAATTGCCTTTTTTCCCTTGGCAATATTTTTTTTTCAAATGCGTCGGAGCGCGCACGAGGTGCCATGTGTCGCTCTGATCTATTCGAAGCGGATCATTCTATGAAATGCAGACATTTATTCAAAATTTCAGGCTCCAGTCGTATTTTCATGACTTTTAACCTAAATTTTCATTCAAAATCACTTTTATCCGAAGTTGGTGTGGCTTATCGGCCTGAACCTTTTGCAAGGGACTTATGCGTCCATGGCTTTCATCGCCTTCCGGGAGAACTCTTCGAACTCACGTATTGAGAGGGAGGAGACCCGAAAAGCATCGAGGCAACTTGCATGGAGAACGGCAAAAACGCAAGGTCCTTCTCTTGTTGTTCAGCCGTGGTTGGGACCGAACCCGAGACCTTTCACTCTAGAGCTGTATCCTGACAGGAAGCCGCGGTGTGCTTCAGCCAGAAGGTGTGTTCAATTACTTCAACAAGTCACTGTTATTTTAATTCACATAGTAGTTATCATCGCAAGCGTCATGGCGGATCGGCAGCCGATTGCTTAACTCGTGGGTTCGACTCCCACCTCGGGTGTGAATGCTTATAATGATTCGAAAATAATATTGAACTGTAGGTTTCTATGGAATGAACAGCTTCCAGTGAGAAAAACGAGCGTTGAGCAATAAAAAATAAATCCCTTCGCTTATCGATTTGTTCACTATTTTTAATTCCTTTTATAAATATCGTGTCATTTCCCGTCAATATCAGCTTATAACTAGCCACCAAATATTATATAATTCCAGTAGATTTAAAAGTAATTTTGCTTTTCGAAGTCAGTTTTTGATAATATTAAATTGATATTGTCTTAGAAAATATTTCCTCAAAGTTTGTTGTCCACTTATAGTATAATTCAATTTTCGTATTCTTATTGTTGAGTTCTGCAAAGCTGGTTCCTTCTATTCGACGATTCGGGGGCTGGAATCCGGCTTGGAACTTTGTAGTGGTTCGGATCCAGTTCAAACTAAGTTACGTTCTTATTAATTAGCATTTTATGTGCAAAATGTGACCGTTGAGCCCCAACAAGCGAGGGACCGAAGGGTCATCTTTCGGGGCTCGGCAATTCTTAGATTTCACCTCGGACATTGATGTTTGCAGAAATTTTTCATGTGAAATCTAATGTCCCGTGTCCAAATTATCGTCTCCCAGTGATAGACTGCCTCCACCACTGTTTTGGTAGTCCCAATTATGATCCCAGCAACGCAGTGGTTGCTTCCTTCCCGATGGCCACGCATCCTCTGAGGAACAAAATGGTGTTCAGAAAGCATTACTGTCGCTCCAATTAAATGAAGAACCGACATCATGAAGCTGGTAATTGCTTTTCTCTAAGCGAATAAGATTATACGTTTTTCAGGTATTTTTTAAGAAGCATTGTAACCATTTTTGAGAAAAATAAAAACATTCCCTTATTTTCTATTAAGTAAAATTGTATGATTTATTAATTATGATATGCATAATAATTTATAAGTTAATTATAATCAGTAAAGGATTTAATCATTTGTAACAAGTAAGAAAAAAAAATTTAAAGGCCAATTTAGGTAAACTATTATCGAACAATTTAATTTACTGCAGCCAACTTTTAAATTTATGATTTAAAATTTGTAATATTTAGCCTGATATTTTTTGGCAAAAATAATCAATGAATATATATTAATGCTGAACTTGTTTATGTTACAGGTAATAATTGGCTTTCATTAAAGTGTATTTGTTTATGAAGTAATCAGTTAATATTTTTTCTTTTAAATTTATATCTTGCTTAATATCTTAGGTAAGAAATTTTTTCCTTCATATAAAACACAAAAAGTAATGAATTTAATGTAATTAATGAATAAATATTAAAAAACTACTTTAATATCAATTGTCATCCACTACAAACTAAAAAAAAAATGTATTTGAATTTGAGTGGATGAATAAAAAAGAATTTTTTTAACGATTTGAACAAGATATATCAGTATACAGTATGTCCACTAAAGTCCCTTGCCACCCTCTTAACTTTGGAACGGCTGCTGCTGCTATATTCATAAAAGTGATGTCTAAGTATAGTAAAGTAGGCATGCGCTACTGAATGAAAGCACCTACCACGCCACCTGGTGAAAAACTGCGGAGTTAACATTCGTATCTCGAAAATGGAACGAGATAGAGAGAAAAAGTGATTTACAAAGTTTTAGAGCATCCTCGATTTAAAACGAAAAGATACCTTGTAGGCATTAATGTGAAGAATACAACGGTTGAAACGCGCATTTGTTGTTTCGTGCTGTGACGTAGCACATCGTACGTGTGCATATTTGAAAAAAACAAAAAAATGTTTTCTTTCACCGCTAGCCGTGAAAGAAAACGATTTACATTTTCGTGATTGCATTTTTCACTTTTATTTCGAAATGGGAAGTGAACCGAAGTATTAAAAATAATTCCAACAATTTGTGTGCAATATGCAAATACGTAAGAAACGTCATGCCTGTTCACCCGTAACAGCTATTAAAGAGACATCTTCTTGGTAATACCCGATTTTGTGGAGAGCCTGCCGTTGTTTAATCTTAAGAATCTATGGTTTCAACATGACGGCGCGCCTGCTCACTGGATATCTCCAGTGAAGCAGTAACTCGTCAAGAAATTTGGCAACCAAATATTAGGGTATGGCTGTTTCGATGAGTGGCCTCCACGTTCTCCTGATCTGACTCCACTGGACTTTTTCCTGTGGGGATACTTGAAACAGCAGGTGTATGCGACTCCCACAAAAACTGCAGGACCTTAAGCGACACATTACGGTCGCGTGTTCCAACGTGTGCAACGTAATCTTCAAGCAAGGATCCAAATGTGCATTGCAGCTGACGGTGAGAAGTTTGAACATCTTAAAAAAAGTATATTGTTATAACTATTAGTTTTTTCCCCTTTCTTAGATCGTTTTGTCACGTCACAGCACGAAACAACAAATGCGCGTTTTAACTGTTGTATTCTTCACATTAATGCCTACTAGGTATCTTTTCGTACTAAATCGAGGATGCTCTACAACTTTGTAAATCACTTTTTCTCTCTATCTCGTTCCGTTTTCGAGATAGGAATGCTAACTCCGCAGTTTTTCACCCGGTGGAGCAGTAGTCTGTTTCATTCAGTAGCGCATGGCTACTTTACTAGACCTAGACACCACTTTTATAAATATAGCAGCAGCCGTTCCGAAGTTAAGAGGGTGGCAAGGGACTTTAGTGGGCATACTGTACATAGGGAGAGTGTGAACTAATAGTAAGAATTGAATAAAATTGTCCTTTTTTACAACTCTGCGCATTGTATGAGAAAAATATCATGCATATTGAAGCTTATATGTTTATTATGTGGGATTGCAAGTGCCACTCACATGTTCGCCGTCGGACATCCGCAGAAGAGAGGAAGTCGAGATGAAGAGAAGACATGAAGTGATATTCGACTAATTTCTAATTATAACTAAAAGATGTTAGATGGACAAATTGCTTTGATATTCACTTGTATGTAAATAGCTTTATTTTGTTCTTTCAAAATATAATTAAATACATTTATCGGTCATTATTTCCTGATAATGAAGCTGCCGAACCCATATATATATATATATATATATATATATATATATATATATATATATATATATATATATATATATATATATATATATATATATATTTTTTTTTTTTTTAAGGAATATGAAACTTTTTTTCAATTTCAGAGCCTACTTTTTCGTTTATTTAATTATATAAATTAAATTTTAAGCTACTTATACGCGCGAGGAATTTTTTTGTCCTAACATTAGTGCTTGTAGTTTGATACGGGAATGGTCAGCATACTGTTTTCAAGTCAACCGATGAAGCATTCAACTCCTGCTTTAATAGAGCCTTGTTTGTAGTGATTCCCGGCCGAACCAGTCTTCAGTATGGAGAAAATGTCCGTAGCCAAATGAAATGAAATTATTCTTCATAAGAGTTATTCTTTGCAGATTTATGCGTTTGTCCTCTCTCTCCTCTACCAGAGCGCCGGCTGCATTTCAAATGAGCTTCCTCTGGGTTGATTGGCGTGAAACTGAAGGGAAGCGAGGGATTTTATGATTAAAAGTTTGCCTTAAGTGAAGCCACGCCAAAATAGGTTGCGAGTTAGTTTTCTAACAAGTGGGCGCCCACGCATTCGAACTTCAATCTCTCCCAGAAAAAAAATTCATTAAAGTGTCTCTTGAATCAAGGGTCGTGAAAATCTGCCGCCAGAGTTTCATATTGTGCTCAGCTCATTTGCTTTTTGAAGTAATTTTTATGGAATTATTTTTGTTGAAGTTGGTAATGAATGAAATAGGTTTACTAGCGCATTGAAAACTGGGAATGATTTTTTTACTGTTATTTGAAAGTCATAGGAATGAGTTACATTTTTTCTTCTTGATTGAAAACGTACATTTCCATTACTATTTAGAGAGGTGCATTGCAGTGTACAGGATTTGATATCAAACAATGAAGACTGAATTTCGTGGCCTTTAATATTTGAAATTATTCCATCGGGAAAACAGGAGTTTGATTGCAACATTAATGTTATGAACTCGGAGTCGTGCAGGCGCACGGCTTTTGTGTTCCATGCGAATTTCCGAGAAGAGGGAAGAGAGAGCGTGGGGGTTTTGTTCAGCACAAAGATCACATTAAAGTAAGCTAATGGAAAAAGATTCTTACATGCACAATTTGGAATTGATTTTTCGCCCCACACTCGATGTTTATAGGGTTCTGGTATTATCTGTTGACGCTAGTCATTTCTGTCAAGGAAACGCATTTATAAGCTCTACATAACTATATAGACTCTTAATACTACTTGTAATATATACTAAACATAACACCTTATTTAGTATACTCTCTACTGTTAAAAAAGATTTATTCGATGTAAATACTGTGTTGTATTATTTTTAGATTTGTAAATAACTCCTTTTTCCTTTTCATAATACTAACTAGAAATTCTGTATATAGTCCACGATATTAACCAGAAATGTTGCTACAGAAAAATTATTGTTTTATGTGTTATGTAAATATGTCATGCTACAATCAACCAGGCATTAGCATATATTGTAAATGCCCATTATTGTAAAATACCCAATTTTTGTGTTCAATAAAGCATCAGTTGGTGCTTCTGGCCTTTCTTTGACTTTTCGCTGCTCCAAAGATAATGTTTTCTTTTACCTCTCACAATTTAGTACTTTACCAATGCTTTGCCATAGATGGGGATACCGGTTCGATTCCACTATGTTCGTCACCATCGATCACTCACACCATCATTTAAGAACCACTTTTAAATTTCGATTAATATTTTTCTTTCAGATATCATAACTAACAAATATTAGGAACATCTACTACTAATTTTACATAGCAGATACGTGCATTAGCACGGGAGCTCCAGTCTTAAATGACACCCACTCGTCCATAGTCATTTCTGTCGCAACAATTTGATGTATTTTTACTTCGACTCCCATTCATAACTGAGTGGTTTTTTTTAGATTGTTTTGGGAAATAATTGTGCGTTTGATTGATGTTTTAAATTTTATGTATTTTATATTTTTCTTTGTTTAATTTTTCTAGTCAAGGAAAACAGATTCAAATTTTGAGTGTATTATAGAATTTTATTATATATGCCAAAATATAAAAATAATTAATGTAGTTATATATATATATATATATATATATATATATATATATATATATATATATATATATATATATTTGTATAATGGAAAAACTTATACTTGTGCAATGAAGTACAATTAAAGTTGCCAGTAATAAACATGTGATTAAATATTGTGGAAATTTTTTAATACCATATTTGCATATAACCGGTCTAATTAATTACATGTACTTGCATAAAAATTAAATAAACGTGTTAATTACTAGATTTTACTATAAATTCATCAGTAAATTAGTCATCCAAGAGAAATGAAACTTATTTACTTAGTGATTTTCTAAATAAAAAATCATTAAATAAGTAAGCTTGTTTTCTAGATAAAAAATTATTTAATGATTTTTGAGATTAAAGAGTTTATAAAAATAACTTTTCGCTTTTATATGAGCAAAATTGCTATTTCATGTTTTTTCGTTCTGTCAGATATTAAGTAAATTGCTCCACCGCATCGGAAGGTGTCCTCTTCATTTGCTTCGCTGAAATCGGTCTCGGGAGCTGTTAGTGGCGCGTGCCAGCAGTTTATGCTTATGTATTTGTGTGCGACGTGCTTTTTTTCCGTAGACGGCAAGAGATTTCTCTTTTCCTGAAAAAAGAGCAAACCTGTGTTCGATTGATTGCTTATTTTTAGCGGTTTCTACTTCTAGACATTTTATGATTGCGTGCAATTCTTTTAGTTTAACAAGCGCCTTTGACGAAAGAAGGTATTCCTTTCTTGGCCTATATATTGATTCTTCTTTTCGAGTATTTTTTCTGATTAAAATTACTCTTGGGAACCTTATAAGAAAATATAAGGTTCATTAAATTTTACAAATGGGAATTCCATCAAAAAGATTATTTTAAGTTTTTTTTTGGGGGGGGGGATAAGTATTTTTTTTATTTTTTCAACTTTGAAATTATATAATTTTCTGAAGTTAAGTAAAAAATGAATATGAGTCGAATAGGAACACACACAAATATATTAATAAATATATAAAGGAATTACAATGCAGTTTTTGAACTCTTGTTCGTTTGAATGTACAGGCTTTCGCAGTGCATTTATGTCCTGAGAATACCACGCAGTGACTATGCGTCTTTTTAGATCTTGTAAATTAGGTGGGGAGCAGAGCGTTGTTCTCCATATACCATTCATTTTCTATGGCAATGAGATGCGGTGGTCAGGGATGGCGCTAGTGTCTCACACTGATATTCAGTGAGCCAATTTTGAACACAAATCCACCATGCATCGCCATCTGAATAAAAATGCACCTCTGCAGAGTGCAATTGATCTGCCAGTATAGCTTGGCATCTCCTAGCTGTTAGTTTATCCTCGAGGAACACCAGGGCATTACTTGTACGTCAACATAATACTCCTGTCAGACCCTTGCACAATGAGAACAAGGCAAGTTGGATTCATGGTTTCTTGGTGTTTCACCAAATTCGCGTTCTAAAATAAGGTATCCGACTACATTAGCCATTTCCAATCCTCAAGTATCCATCGCCTACTTTCTCGACTAAACTACAAATCATTTTTGGCATATCGAAGAAGGTGTTTTCTCAAAGACAATCGATTATGGATTACAATTCTCTCTCTCTGTGTTTCGAAATGAAATCTGTTGAAAAGAGCGTTAGTTAAAGGTTTTCGTCATTGAAAGCACACTAGAGTCCCTGTCTTAGTGTATAATTCGCCTGAGATGAGGCTGATCGCGCTCTTGGAAAACTGTGTTACGTTTTTAAAACCTTTCATATGGTAGCTTTAGAAAACTTACTGACACTTGATGTTTTCGAAATAGGGACTGCTAAACGGACATAAACAATAAGCATTTTCTCAAATGGTGAAAGATTTGTCCTTTTTCTCAATTTACTTCATTCACTGAGAATGGTTTTACTGAAATTTCCGTCCATAGAAAGCCTGCAAATGTACCAGTTAGAATAGTTACCTCCATTTAATTTCTTATTGTGGAAATAATCTAAAGAATTTTCCCCATTGTATCCTTTTCCTAATTATTTAGTTTGAAACGTATATGTATGTAATTGCATAATTTTGTTATGTTTTACATAAAAAAAATTATGCAATTACATACATAATTTTGTTATTTTAAAACATAACAAAATTATGTTATTACATACATATACGTAAAACATCCACACTTTAGAACAGTATTTTGCAATGCTATTTAATATGTAATTCTTGCCAATAATGTATTTCTTGAATTCCGACCCTTGACTAGGAAAGACATCGATCGAAAAATATTAGATTCATAGCAAGTTCGTCTGTAGACCATCGTGTTAATGAAGATTAAAAATGGCAACAAGTTATAGGGTCAACTTCTGTAGAAGGAAGGATTAGTGGTTGTCATCGTAGGTCTCGACAGTGGAACGGTAGAGAATGACGAAAATGCAAATTTGATTACATCTCCTGAGGAAATTCACTGGACGATCACCGATTTTATAGCATCGCTGTGCTGTTAGTGCAAGAGGCCATGGTGAGGTAGTACGTTGGAAGGCCACTTGCTCGAGTAGCATTCCCGCGTACTTAACTATTTGCTTGCAATCTTTTCTGTAGCCGCGTTTACATTACTTGCAGTTATGCTCCGAGCTCAACGATTCATGTTTCAGAGAAAGCGCAAGTGTTTTCAAGAGGACCAGGGATTCCCGATTAGATTGTTTTTAATGTTCAGTACCTGGATGATTTTAATGAAGTCGGTATATGGAGGTTGAAAATATAAACTGGTTTCGTAACCTTTTCCACATGTACGCCGAGACGCATGTTGACCAGGAGTGTTGAGCCAAGCTTCATACATCTTCCGTTTTTCCCATCTAAGAACATGGTTTTCGCGGTCTTCAAATTGATCCCACAAAAAGGTTCTGCACCAATGGGAGCAAAAGGCAACCCTTGTTTAGCAAGTTCATCAGCCCTTTCATTACCTTCAATACCTTTGTGCCCTGGCACCCATGCAAGGATCACCTTGTTTCTAGTTTCCAGTTCTGTAAGAAGGTTTCTACATTCCAAAATCATTTTAGATTTGATTTCGAAAGAATTGAGCGCTTTTAAAGCGGCTTGACTGTCACTAAAAATGAGAATCCGCTTACCGTGGTAGCCCTTCCTCATATTTAGTCGCAGACAGTGGATAATGGCCAAAACTTCTGCCTGGAAGGCCGTAGCGTATCACCCAAGGCTTACAGAGAGGCTGGTTCTTTGTGACACGCCACATACTCCCAGTCCTGAGAGGCAATTTTTCAGTGATCCATCTGTATACCAGATTAGATCTCCTGTTTTAGTTTCAAACATGTTATTGTTCCATTCGTCTATAATTGGAAAAACTATTTCAAATGTCCGTTCAAACATGTATGACTTTTCCATGATGTCCGAGAGCATCAGGAAAGTAGGATCTTGAATTTTCCCAGTAATACCCCTGTGTCCTTTGGCAACAGGTTGATCGTACCATTGGTTTTGTAGCTTCATTCTGTATGCAGTCATTCTGGCAGTGCTGCAGATGAAGATGTCTAAGGGAGTCAGATCCAACATAACTTCCAATGCTCTGGTTGGCGAGGTGGACATTGCTCCTGTGATGCAGAGACAGGCCAGTCTTTGTAGACCTCCTAGTCTGTCAGTCAGTCTTCTGTTCCACCTTACGCCACCAGATCACACAGGCATATGTGAGAATGGGCCTGACAATAGCTGTGTACATCCACAACATCAGTTTTGGATGTAGACACCAGTTTTTACCAAGCATTCGCCTGCAAACCATAATGCTTTTCTTTGCTCGGATAATTTTATCATCTATGTGCTTATTCCAAGTGAGTTTGGTCTAAATAAATGCACATATACTTCACCTCTGAAGGCACATTGATTTCAACATCAAAAAGTCTTAGTATGAAAAACCCCTCCCGTTTCCTTTTGTGTTTAAAAGGTACAAGGTAGGTCTTCTGAGGATTAACCATCAGGTCCCTATCTATTCACCCTTCACCTACATAACTTAGAGCATCCTGCATGAGATGACAAGTTATGTCGAAATCTTTACCAAGGATAAGGATTACAATGTCATCAGCATATCCTTGCATATAGTAGCCCCTCTCATTTAAATATTTTGTAAGGCTATTTACAACTAGGTTCCAGAGTAATGGTGAGAGAATACCTCCTTGAGGACAACCTCTAGTAGTCCTTATTTCAAATGATTCACCGAAGATGTTCATTTGTATACATCTATCCGAAATTAAGGCCTCAATCCAAGTACATAGGGTCTGATTAATCCCTGCCCCTCTAAGTGCATTGAGGATGGATGGATGGATGGGAAGTGTTATCAAATCACCTTGGATGTCGAGGAAAGTTGCCAAGGCAATATCCTTTTGATCCAGAGTGGTTTCAATCTTGGAAACTAGCTGATGTAGAGCAGTTTCAGTAGATATGCCGGGTTGATAGGCAAATTGAAGAGCATGCAAGGGACTATTACTACCCAAGTAATCTCTAATATGCCGATCAATGATTTTCTCCATAATTTTAAGAAAGTCTGATTGGTCTGTAAGACTTGGCCTGGTCATAGGTGTCCCTGCCAGGTTTAGTAATGAAAACAATCCTGGTGTTCTGCCATATCTTTGGTATGTAAGCCAATGCTATGCTAGCTCTGTAAATTCTAGTTAGCACTGGTATGATAACCTCCTCTGCCTTCTGGATCATGATGGGCATAATTCCATCTGGCCCTGGGCATTTTAGAGGTTTAAAGGCAAAGATTGCCCATTTAACAATGTTGTAGTTTACGATATTTTTAGCGATGGTCCATTGATTGCTATTGACTCTTTGCAAAGAGCCAATGCAGTGCTCCCCTTCGTTGCTATAAATATGTAGTATTAAAGATTTATATTAGATAAGTATTATTATTGAGTATTAAAGACGCATTTTAATTGTTTAGTGAATGGAAGAAAATTTAATTGTTTTATTATTTCAATTTATTCGAAAGCAGAATCACTTGATCCCTAGCTCATATCTTACTATCAAAAATCCTGACAACATATTTCCTGGAACAATAGTCTTTATAAAACCAATTTTCATCTGAAAGCTGCCCAACAAGCTCTATCAGAGTCTTATAATGAAGGCCTCGTAGGGAATGGGCCGTCATTCGTAGGGAATGTCGAACGGGAGGAAATCTTCAAAATTCCAGAAGTGAACCGACTCCGTAGAAATTTCTTCCAAAATATCAGAAAAAAAATTGTGAAAAAATTTCTTACTGTGAAGAATATTTTTTCATAATCTGTTGTGAATCTCTTGTGTTCCTATCGCACATATAATAAGAAGGAAGATTGCATAGAAGCTGTTACAGAGTTTATGTCTAAAGAATGACATAAATATGAGAAATGAAAAGAGTTGGTGAAATAATTTATTTTAAAGGAATTTCGTTATGATTTATTCTTTTGGTTTATGTGTAAAATTAATGTCGATCCCTAGTGAAAAATGTGCCTCCAAAACGCACAATCAGAGTATGATATTTCACCAACAATAAAAAAACTGTGTACCAGATATGTGGTTGATACTGTGATCAACCATTTTGTTTCTTTATATAAGAGTTCAGTTCTGACAGAGGTCTCTGCTTTTGCGTTGCAAAGCTAGATTTTTACTCATGTACCAATTGCTTTTGGTTTGATTCTATGCTTTAGAGAACAAAATGAAACGATTTAGTGTCAATTTAGCGAATTTTATTGGGGACAGGATTTTGCAAATGTGCTTTCATTTTAATTTTTCATTTTTTAATTTGCTTTCAGATGAACTATTTCAATGTAGGAAAAATGCTGTGTAGAGAGACTTCGTTATAGGGAATATGCTGTATAGGGAGAATCAGTTATAAAAGAACTGTCGTAATAAATGATGCGCTACACTTTATCACATCCATTTCACAAAGCCAATAAAACATCCTGCGTGATTTATATGAATGAACGCGTTTTGTCCACTTCTTCTCGGTCTTGCAGCAGCTATTAATTACACCCCCCGCGAAATACAATTCCACCCGCTCCCATCCATCATGCGCTCGATTTCCGGCCCGATCATCCTGCGGGGCACCCCTCTCCGGGGAATCTCCGATAAGGGTTTACCGGACATAAAAACTTCTTTTTTGCTTATCTGACCGCTGCCAGGACCTTCTGCCGAAGAGGGTGGGGGCGAATCTCTTCCCGCTCCCCCTTTCGGGAGGAGGCTGGAGATCTTCCTCTCTCTCTCTCTCCAACTGTCTGCTATTGCAATAGAAAATTCCCATTCTGCATGTAAGGAATGGAGTTCCTGGGAATGGAATGTTCATTTATGTGCTCTAAACTGTAACTGGTGTTCTATATATATGGTGTTCTATAACCATGGTAACTGGTGTTCTATATATATGGTGGTAACATATATGGTGTTCTATTAAGGTTCTGAAACTATTTCGAATGGTGTGTGTGAGTAGGAAGGCCCCTGAGTGCCCAGTAAAAATCTTTCGACGGGATCGTATATTTCAGTGGGTTCCTGGATGTTCAAGAGCTTGAATTATTGAACAGCGCGAAATTGATGTTGCGTCTCTTCTTCTGTCGAGGTGGATGCTTGAGTTTTCAGGGTTTCCTCTTTTGCGATACGTGCGTGCAGACCATTGCCCATAAAAAGCCATCCCGCTAATAATAGATTTTAAAATTAATTTATATACAACACCCTCGAAACGCTGGAATGTTTATCATGCGACGCCAAAGCATATTACGCCCCTGGTGCTTCCCGTGTCCGATTCCGTTCGCTTTTCTGCGTGCACGTCTGTTGCAGTGGGTGCTCGGGAGTTCTCCTGAAGGCAATTTCTGTGTTGTATTAAAATGCCTTTCGATAGTTTTAGACTGCCCACTACGCGGCGTTAAAGTGTTGCAGTCGAATGCCAGCTCTCACGTTTTACTAAGATAATTGGTTAGGACTTCAATCCAGTTATGCCTCCTAATTATTTTCATGGGGGGGGGAGACCATGAATAAAACGAAAAAATATAAATATGTATATATTGAAATGCTTAAACCTCGTCTTATCTACGCAAACGCACTTTTGTTTTGAATAAATTTTATTAACTTGTTAATTTTTGAGCGCACATTTTAGCATTCTAGTTTTAATCATTTGAAATTGAAGAGCAAAAACATAAGAGGAATATGACCATTATCAGTTTGAAAAATTTAAATTTTTTTAAAAACTTAACTCTACTGTTTTCTGATAGACATGAAGAATAGAAATTCGTTTTGACTAACAGTTTTTAGATACACTTACCATTATTTTTATATTTAAAAAGATTTTTTTTATAAAAGTAATTTCTGGTTTGAAAAAATCTAAAGTAATGAAGAGGTAATTTAATGAAGCAAATTTTGGAAAAAAATATCTTCTACGAGTTATATATATATTTTTTTCGCGTACTGGATGCATTATGAGTTGATGAAGTGAAGAGAAAATGCTCCTCAATTAATTATCATTTTTTGAAAGCGCCCTCTGTCTTTCTGTAAGGTAATTATTTCCTTTTCATTCTGGTACAACTTGAAGTTATTAATTGTCTTATTTATTTTTTAAATAACTTCGTTGATTTTTTTCTCCAGAAGTATGGGAAAATATACACCGGTATTATGCCTCTTTCATTAAGACGTTATCATTATTTTTTAAACATTAATAACGCTAAAATATATCTTAATAAATTGTTTAAAATAGAAACAAACAGAGTGGTGTTAAATTTTGAAAGCTTCTTTTAATTTAAATTTATGTTAAACGATTTTTGTTAAAATTTGATGCAGAGCTATTGTAAAGCTCTTTTAAGCATGCCCTGCCTGTTTGTCTACCAGAGATACTTTTTATGGAGAGTGAATCATATATTAATTATGTAAGGGTATTTGTAGTACTTGGGGTTTTTCAGTTATAATTTATACATTATTATTGTGAAACCCCAAGTACCTATTTCAACTCAGCGTGGACTTGTGGAAAAAGAAATCCCGCATTTGTTCACCGCCTGTGTGGAATAAAGGGCTGCGCTGCATGCCTAGGGCTTTCGGGATCGCTTCCGTTGCGTCAATAGGCTGTCCCAGGGGATTTAATTTGCGCTGTTTTTAAAATGCATTTCCGCATCTTTCTGCCATCTTCGACTGCCGGATTCAGCGTCCGCCTCTCTTTGTTCGGCAGCAGCTGATCTTCTGCCGTTCAAATCTGTGTTTCCACATAGCAGGAGTCAAAGAATTTCCTTTTAGGAATGCCCAGCTCTATGAAGAGGAGTTCGCATGAAATGGTGGACTACTTATTGGCTTCTTAGTGAAATCTTATATTTCATTGCTGATTCCTGTGAAGATGTTGAGGGAATTCACGCAGTGATGCATTTCTTTATGTGCAACAGTATCCTGGCGTGTCTCTTAAAAGTCCAAACCGAAGTTTTACAAAGTTGATTGGCTAAAATATGTTTTACTTACCTTAGAAATTGACTTTGGGATGTTGGCTATCTTCTCTTGTACTTCCCGATTCGCTCCGAATGCGGCAACTCCGACGCGCCATCCCGCAGACAGGGATGTTCCGTTCTTTCTTATTGTATGTTCCATTCGAATACAAATGAGCACTGCGAAAAAGCAGTGCAGAGACTGTTTTATTTCTTCAGAATACTTGAACCCAACTGGCAGAAGAATGGTCTTCGATTTATATGGTTTAGCCTTTATTTTAAGCGAAGATAATTGTGATGGCTCAGATTCCACATGAAACCATAGTTTCCAGTCCATTTTCCCTTGTGCCCTGAAGGTAACCATAAAAAAACGAAAACAAACTTAAATTCGGTGAAAAAAGTTGATCATTTTTTTTATCTTTGTGTCTGTGAATATAATGAATGCGCAATTTTAAAACCACTCTCAGAGAAGTGCTCGGAATGTAGTTTTCCGATTGGAAGCTCCTGTGTTCTATATCAGAACTGTGAAACAACGGCTGATGACTGTTCAACTTTCTTTTGAATTCTGCGTGCTCATCGGTGGGGATGGTTGCTGAGGTTTATTTCGCCGTTCCGACAAGTGAATAAAGCTCACTATTATAAATTTTTACTAAAACAATATTTTTTATCTATTATCCAGAACGAAAAAAAATCCAAAGGAGATTGCAAATTTTGCGGCCTATTGTTTGCTCTTTTCGCGTTCAGTCATCGTGTGAAGCATTGTTGGCAGGTTGCTCAGTGAGCGGCCACTGTCAGTTCTCTACCCATCACTCCCCCCCCCTGCATCACGTGAAGAGGCCCCTTTACATGAAAACGCTGTTCGCAAAACAATTGACCGCGGCGTTCTCACAACCTGCATCCATATTTGGCTATTCATGAAGCTATAACAAATATTGATGGATATTTTTAACAGGAATATGTACATTTCCCTGAGTTTTAACAAAAAAATCAAAATTATTTTAAAGGAAAGTGGATTGTGGTGTCTACTTTGTTAATGAAATGAAAAACAATCCCACAGTAAAATCATTTATTCTTTTGAATTTCTCCTATTTATGTTTAGAGAATTAAATGTTCCATAAACATTTTGATTAAAAGTAAAAACATGTTTTCTGCTATATTAATCTATGTTCCAATAGGGTCTTTGCGGGGCATGCTGCAGTTCCTCTCTTGCATTGTGTTTCGAAACACCCGCAGAGGGGAGGAATATTGCTTTCTTGCTCAGCCATTTTCGGTTTAACCGCCCGCACTTTTAGATGCAACGATTGTTCAATAGAGTTGCGTTATTCTGGCCTTAAGTTGCGGAGTAAATGGAAAGTAACCTAAAATGTTTTTTAATGCTTTCGTACTGCGTTGTATCCACTGTATTAAGTATGTCGCCTAATGTGAACAGGTGCACATAAAAAATGGAAGGAAGCCCAGTATTTTATTTATTTATTTTTCGTTATAATAAGCATTGAAAGAATGACAATGCTACACAATATTTTTTAGACTGTTGAATGCACCTTTATCTGCTGCTAAAATGTACTAATCTTTTTTTTTTTGATTTATCTGACACTAAAAGTTCAATTGCTGTACGTCATTCAGCAATTGCATTTTTTCGCATCATTTCTTTCAATACAAAGCTTACTCTGAATAGTTTATAAATAACATTTCAGTACAGCATGCGAAGGGCATACATATTACTTGAATAATTAAAATTCCCCTGTCTTTTCATTTCCTGCTCCATTCTGTCAGGCACGGATAATTGTGCGTCATTTGCATTGCATTCTCTTTGAGGAACCATGTGGCTTTCATTTCTCCAATTTTCAAAATCATTTTTGAATTTCACCAAGCTAAGTATGAAGATAGAAAATTCATTCGTTGTGCATCTTTAAACTTTGTGTGTGTATCTGTCCATGTATATATATTAATCTCACAAAAACATTCGAAAGACTAAGTTGTTAAGAAAAGATATGGCTAAGATTGAAATCCTTTGATCACCATATGTTTTTAATTTTAAATCTGCGTCTATTCTCTCAAATAAATTTCTGATTTCTGTGTTCATTTACCTCTTTGTTTCTAAACGCGTTTTCAAGTTAAAGAAACTGGCAACTCGGTACTGCATTTTTTGGACAATCTGAAACTTTACAATGCGTATGCTATTTTTTGATTTTTACTTCAAATGAATGCGATGAAATTTAATGTGAGTTCTTTTTTAATCTTCGGCATTCTAATAGTTTATAATATTCATAGCTAAGCATGGGTAAAATAAAGGCTATTTTGGCATTTGTCTGGATCGAACTCGCTATGCACTGGTAATAGGTGGACCCATTGAGAGTTTAGCTGATTTAGCGTACTTTTTCGATGATAGTGGGTCAACTTTTAGTGTACATCTAATCATTGTATACGTGTCACTTTCATGAAGAGATTAAAATGTTTATTCTTCTTTTAAAATTTTCTTACTGATAATTATGGTCCGCTACTTTAAAAAAAATGGGACAAAAGTCGTGATAGATTGGGAATGCAGAAACCTTTAGCATCTATCATCTGAAGGAAATGAGATTCTGCCAAATCACCGTCTTTCGTTCGCGGCATTTTTTGTTTTGAAGAAGAAAAAGCTAGAAGTGATTTATTTCACTTATCTCTTCCCTCTGAAAATGTATTCTTTAGTCGATGGCGTTGTTTGCTCCGATTTATTATTGAGCGCATTTCATCGACTGCTTGCTTCCAATTTTTTCAATCCATTTTATTTGAATGGTTTCAGTCCTTATCTAGCGCCTTTTCTGAAGCACTCGATGAATGTTGGCTCCAGAAATTTATTGACGCTTCTTTTAGAAAGTTTTCTTAAAATTTTATTTTACAAAACAAAGAGGTTAATTTTTGTTGTTTGTTAAATTTTTTTATGCTATTCTAGGAAAAAATTGATTTTAATATTTTTAATGATTGGATTTTTTTAAAAGGAAAGCACTCTAGAACACTATCTGTAAGCCACTGTAGGAAAATCAGCAAAAACTAGAATAACTTTTCAGTTGCGGTAAAACTGAAATCAAGGGAATTGTTAAAGATACGCTGTTCGTGGGGAGAGAATAAAAAGATTTGAAGTTTCTTGGAATGGCTTACAGCAATGTTATCTGACCAAACATAGCAGTATATCAATTGTTCATAAACCAATTCGGTATTGAAAGAAAGCAAATGAGTGGAATTGAACATTTTAACACCAGCAACGGATGATGAGACGCATTTTATATCTGTTGTAAAATTCTTTTATCTCCATGGGAAGTCTAATTTAGTATTCCAGTCACGGCTAAATTGGAAATTGCCTTTACTGAATGTGGAAAACAAGTGCTCAGTGGTTTTAGTTTCTTTAAAGTTAAGAAGTTTTATTAGGGAAAGTAGGTAGGCTTTGGTGGGAATGTTGAAGTAGTCCATGATCCATTTGATCATTATTTTTATTCATATAATTTCTTTCCTTCTTCAAAGAATCGTTCAACATCAAATCGAGTCAGATTTCTTATAGACAACCTGTTCACTTCACAAACTACTCAAGTATCATTCATAATTTTATTTTAATGAATAAAATTCAATTCGCTGATCATTATTTTACTAGTTATTGTTAAGATACAAATATTGAATTTAGAAGGGAAAGAGTTTCTGTGTCGTGAGCGCTTATGCTCCAATAAAATGTCGCTTACCCTTCGCATTTATTTAAAAACAATTAACTGCGGAACGAACATCACACGTAATCTAGCCAAGTATGATTCCACTCCCAACTCGAGAGTGAATTGAAAAGAGCTAAATAATTGATAGATGGTGCCGCTCACTCGCTGCCCTACCGTGTCGCGAAAGAGCGCCACTCGCTCTGCCAGCGGAGCCTCACTCGCGGATCAGTCGTGGCGGGGGAAGGTTCTGCCGCGGAGCCTGCTTCTGCCGAGCTCTGCAGAACCAGGGTTGATCGAAGAACAAGTTATTGGCTGTATCTTTACCCTTATGTGTGAATATTTTAAAAAAGTGTTTCTCCTTAATCTTCTTACATAGGATTCATGGTAGCTAATGCATTTTGGAATACTTCACGATGATTTTGCTTAAAATCTTCCTTCTATGTTTGAAGTAGTTTCTCTGATAAACTACGGAAGACTCATGAGAAGTGAAGCATTAGTCTTGAAATGAATTCAACTTCATCAGTTTTCCTACATCAGCACGTATTTTAATTATGCTGTGTGTATTACATGATTTAAGGGGAAAATGCAACGAAGCGCGTGGAAATGTGTTTGGAACTTTTTTTTTAAAGATTAAAAATATTTAAGATGGATGGTGATGTTTATGCAATTGAAATGAAAAGTGGATCTTTTAACATGTACATGAAATAATGTAGTTATATTGTTCGTGAGATTATGAAAATTATATTGTATGTTATAATATTTTCCCGGAAATTATAGCCTAGGAAGTTTTAATATTCTCAAATATTTGGCTCTTTTACATATATTAAATATCTTAAAGTCATTTATTTTATCTCTTGTTAATGTGTATGAAATTTTGAATTTTTAATAACCGTTATTTATTGGCTATTCTTCAACAAAATGAGGCAATCGTTTAATGCAAAGTAAACGATAAAACTTGAAAGTTTAAAATATGCCACAACCGCGGAAAGTTTTCATCTCTTTCTTCTCATATGATAATTTCATTACATGATAATTTCATGAAAATTATCTGCATCCTATGAAATACTTTGAAAAATAATTCCTTGTTGAATGCATCCTCTTAGAATGTAAAATTCGTTTCTTCAACCCCCTTGTTGTGATCGCCATTTCTAAATCATTTGGGGAGCATCCAACACTGTGCTTGTGAAGGCACTCTCAAAATGGATCCTTGACTTTGGCCTAAGCGGAAATCCAGCCGCTTGTGCGCTCCATGTCCGCCGAGAAGCTCTGTGGCGAGGATGACCCCTGTGCAAAGTGATGGGCAGCAGCCATGTGTTCCTTGTGCCCTCTCAAGAAGAGACAGACCAAGATGGTGCGATTTGACTCTTACGTGGATACCATATCCTACCTGGAATACGCCAGCACCTGCAAAGTAAGTCTTTCACTGCTGTTTGCTCGCCATTCAGCCCTGAGTCTCTCCTTACGATAGCAGTCAATAATTCCATTCATGTTCTTTTTTATTTCATTCTTGTGTTTGCATTTTTAGTTTAATGTGCATCACTGAGTTTTACTGATTGTTCAATGTCTTGCTTTGTGCGGATCCATTCCTGGACGCATTTGCTTTTGTGCACAAAAAGCGCAATTACAGGAGGTTCCTAAAAACATTTTGCATGAAATACTTTGTCAGTTATAACGAAATGATGAAATTGTAATGAGTTATAAAAATGCTTTCCTTTTGCTTTAGTATGTTGTTAAGAAGTTATTTTCATTGAATCAAATTAACTTTGATATTCATATTTTGGCGCGTTACTATGAAGGTACCCAATATACGATCGATTGATTGGCATTCATTTGTGTTTTGCATTCTGAATGAAAATGTTTTGGAGATAGAGAAATGTGTTCGATTTCTGAATACAATTTTTTAACCGCGGTATCATGGATGATTATCCTGTCATTAATGAATCATCATTAAGTTATATTTTTTCAAAATTTTTGTTGCCTTCATTGTTTTTTTCTTGGGAAAGCATTTAAGGGTTGAATTTCTTAAACTATGAAGCAAGGTAGAACTGTGTATGCGGTAGATGTGAAATCCAGTGTATGCAATACTTCACTTGCATGGGAAGCAGTCGGGAGTGGCGCATCAGACAAAGTACATCTCCGATTCTTGTTACGCGATTTATCACCATGTTTCCCATTGAATGGGATTGGAAATGTCTTCCCTTCTGTATGACGCTCATATCTTTTACAGGAATTTTGTTTTGTCTTTTAAATGCAAATCTTTCATGTTTTCTTTCCGAAGCAGAAGTTTCTCACATTTTGCCTGAGTTCTGTGCCTAGGGAAACTGCAGTCATTTTCGCATTGCCTGAAAATGTCAGGCCTTGCTGCAAAAGGGCAGCTTGCATGAAGGGAATGAAAACTGTTTCTTTGGAAAAGGGCTGCGAAATTTGATACAGATAAGCAACGGTTTGTTTGGACAAATATGATAACTAGTTTAATTCAATTCCATTTCTTTAAAATAAGCATTAAGAAAAAAGATTGAATTTGTCATAAATAATTTTGTGCGAGAAATGCTGATGGCAAAATAGTTCGCTCACTATTCAGGCAAAATGATGAATTCCCTTCGATGATTTTTAGATAATATA
Source organism: Latrodectus hesperus (assembly GCA_037975125.1). Lineage (NCBI taxonomy): Eukaryota > Metazoa > Arthropoda > Arachnida > Araneae > Theridiidae > Latrodectus > Latrodectus hesperus. Next base: position 12,677,922 of record CM075857.1, on the reverse strand, counting down.
GCAATTTCCAAACAATTTTTATCAGCGAATATTAAAGATAGCGATTGTTCAAAAGATTCGAATATACCTCATTGCCAAAGTATTTTTTAGAATATTCGAATCATTCGGAATTCCTTACAATAATTTCATTTAAAGAAATATATCTTAAGAATGATCACACAAGTTTTACGACTTTTCATCGTAGTTTAAAAAGGTTATTATTTAGTTAATATTTATATATATGTCTGGAAATTATAATATTTATATTTCCCTAATTGGGTGTAATAGTAGTATTTCACAAAAATGAGTACTATTTTGATTCGGTTTGTCCAATGTTGATATTCATTTGGCTATAAGTAATAAAAAAAAAAAAAAAAACCCAAGGCTGATGTGCTTACAATGAAGTGCAAAAGAATTAAATTGCTGGTAATATTCGAAATTCTAGTCGTAAAAAAATTACATTACTTTTATAAATATATAATTACAGAAAAATATTTCAATTTCCTCTTATAATTTTTACTAACGTGTTTTTTTTTCAAATTTATAAATACAATAGCTGTGTTATAATCACGCATGCCTCACTTACGATACTGATTGTCTCCTATTTGAATTCCTGGTAAATGGTTATTTGAAAAACTATTATTCTGTATGAATTCATATAGAATAATAGTTTCTCACTTAAAATGCATTCTATGTTGAATTTCCTTTCTTGCTGCCAAAGTCCAGAAATTTATGAATGATTTGTAGTTTGGAATTTTTATTTGTAATAGAATGATCTTATGAAATTCTTGGTACAGCTAATACTATTTTTATGTGTTAAAATCTAATCAAACAAAATGTATGCATTGTTCTTCAAAATATCTAAAAAATTGAAAAATCATAAAAAGTGGCTTGTACTTGTTTTTATACAGCACAAAACTCTTCTTATGTAAGAAATATTTTTCGCATATTAAATGTTGTTTTTATTTATAGAAACGTTTAAAATTAAATAAAAATTTCTTAATTCATTTTTATAAAAGAGAAATGAACAATTTTATTTCTTTCAATATTTGATTTTAAAACATCCTGTAAACAAGATAACTCAAAAATGAGTGTGCCGATTTTTGAGTTTCAGCCTGCATCATTACAGTTTGTGATTCACACCATTTGAATTTTGAAAAGTTTCAAAAACTTTCATCTCATTTAAAGTTAACAAGTTGTTTATACTTGTTAAACGGCCGAAACACGTTAAAGATGTATTCTATGCATCGTAAGTGATATTTTTATTTTGTTCGGTATAGAATAATTAGTTGGATTTTTTTAAAGGAAATTAATTCTTTGCAAATGGGGAAAAATGTTTCTTTTCATAATGTTGTCAATATAATAAATGGAATAATGTGGTTCGATTGGAGGATAACCTCCGCTGCATTTACGCATAACAGAGGAATAATTGTAGACTAATATAAGTCAATCCACAGGAAATGATTTGTTTTTATATTTATAATAGAGACTTCTGAAGGACCTTGTTGAGAGGTAATTATTGAATAATGCGTTTTTTTCTTCTGTGCATTAAAGATTCTAAAAAGCTCTGCACCAGTGTTACAATAATGCTACACGAATATCCACTAAGAAAGTGAAAATTCAAACTTTTCACTGCAATTTTAAAATTATTGTAATCAATAATTGAACCGCTTATCGGATCTCTTTGTGATGAATATTGAACTCACTGAAGTTAACTATGAATAAGTAGAGATTTAGCTTTTAGCTCAGTCGTTCGTGAATTTGACTCTGACATGGGTTTTTGCAGTTCGCGCTGTGCTTGATAAGAAAGTGACACAAGAAATAATGAAACTGATTACTTCGGCGATGATCCCATGGAAGGGTTCTCTCTAGGATTTTGTGTGGTTTGTATACATTTTGGGGATATTCTGTGTTGATTCCAACAAATTTATTTCATTTCGTGACTTTTTCCCCCAAAATTGTGTATGAATTGTATGTGTTCTCAACACATCAAGAGAATGACACTCTTTTTTGCCCGTTATCGTACTCATTATTTATCATTCATAACTGTATCTACCGTCTATCTCTTACCTATCAATATTCCCCTTGCTTCTGATGGGAAAAGAAATCTGCGCGTTACCCAAAATATTATCTGCAATTCTATAAATTATTCAGGAGTCTCGTATTTCTTTCCACATCAAACGCACGTTAAAAGCTTCTTTAAAAAGCTATATTTCTTGTTTCTCTATGCTGTTTTATTGCTTATCCATATTATATTTTAGAACAGAATATGTTTAATAAGTTTTATGTTTCCCCACATCTAAGCAAATGCTTCGCGGGAAACTAAATCTTATTACCTGCATTTTCCTCTACTCATGAATTCATTTTAGTGTTGCGCCTATTATACTTCTCATCACTTCCGACGCGGTTTTTAAGCCAATTTTCGCTGGGCGGCTTTTTTTTCCTTCCTCCAATCATCGACGCTCTTTGCTCCTTTACGATAGTTCTTCATCATGTTTTCTAAACTGTGTTTCTTAAGTAGCTGTTTTTGAATGGTGTGTTCACCCCATTTTTCTCGGGCCACAAGTAATTAAGATTTGTTTCACGCGGTTTTTATTCTTACTATTGCAAAACTCGCTCGTTCAACTGCGGTTAACGTTAAGCTTATAATGATGTCCCATTCAGAGAGAGCGCACCAGGGTCAGCGCCCCCGCTTCTTCGTTTGTTTCTTCGCAAGGAATTGAATGACTGTAAATTAAAGTTCTTGCGTTTATTGCGCCCCATCTTTACTTTTAACTTTATGCAAGGATTGAGCAGACTTCCGAGGTTTCAACTATAATTCTCTCTCTATCCCAAGTGTCTTCTTGTTTCCGTCTAATGAAGCTACAGCACTTGGTGGCTTTCACCACCGTTGAAAAACTTAGCGAATCTGATATGAGAGTAACTTTTATTGATGTTGCCATGGCTTTGTTAAATACTTTATGCGTTATTTTACTTGTGGTTTTAATGTCTTCATCGCTCAGCGATCATTTTCTGCATACGACAAGCGACAGGACTCATAGTTCAGAATAGCTTCTGAATGGCTGCAAATATTTTTAAGCTTGAAAGGATTATCTGCGGGACTGAAAGAAGAACACTTAGTGTTTTTATTTCACTTAGTTCGATGTAGAATTGGGTACCCTTTGATTTGGTGATAAAATTTAATTGATCTTATAGTTTAGCTCTTGTGTAGCGGCCTTATTGCTAGTCCCATCTTGGCATCAAAATATCAAGGTGTACCGGATGTAAACTTTTATCAACACAAATTAGGGTTGTTGACTAAATTCCAAACTCAATGTCATCAACTTGACAAGGAAAAGTTTCCAAATATATAAATTACTGCAATGTTCATGCTTACAAATAATTTTTTTCCATAGTCTTAACTTCAGAAATTGTTTTTAGTATATGAAAGAGATCAATAAAAAGCATTACATTGCATTATTTTATAACTTGAGACTAAAATTAATATATTAACATGCATCTAAAATTCACAAGTCATAATAATCCATAATTTTCTTGATAAATAAAATACAGATACAAATTTTTCATAAAAAAATTAAATAATTATCGAAGTTTTATTTGCATGCACTTAAGAATATGTGTGCGTGTGTTTGTGAGAGAGAGAGAACACATGCATTTTTTTCATTATTTAAAAAATGACATCACTAAATTCTATATGATGAATAATTTAAAATCTGCAATTTTTCAGAAGTGTTTTTATTTCACTTCTGAAAAATTGCAGATTATAAATTTTTTATTTATTTTTCTCTGCTCTAATTAAAGTAACTTGGTGAAAGGCAACCGGTTTGATTCTAGAGATTGTTGAACAACGGAAAGGGGCTACAATGCTTCTCTTTTCTATATACAGCACCTGCTGGCGTGAGTGCTTTCTGGTTTTCTCTCTTGCAACCCATGAACAATGCGCACTGTCTTCGTAAAGCCCTCTTACATGGCGGTTCATGTGTCATATAGAAGATTCCCTCCGCCAGTACAGAATTTTTAGGAATCCCATTTTACTTTCTGTTAAGATTGTTATTCCTTCATCTCGCTAGACTGAAATGTAAGTGATTCACATTTAAATAAATATTTCTCTTTCTAAATGTTTCCGGTTGACTCATTGAAAATTATAGATGCTTGAATCCACTTCATTGCACAAAAATGGATGGAAAAAATAGCTCATGACTGTTTTAATACTAAAGTTTAGCTAAGAAGACTAAATAAGTATATCTTCTATATGATGACGCATTTTTCATTACGGTGAAATCTGTTTTTGAATGATTGACATTGCGAATGTATCGATAAAAACAGCTAATTTTATTTAAATGTATGTATCAAGTATGTTATTTGGAAAATTTCAAATGTTAGATTGTTTTAAAATGAAAATTTATCGCTGTTGTCAGAGAAGGGAATAGTTTTTTTTTAAATTTTGTTAATAAAAATTGATACTAATTATATTGTCTCGTGATAGCCTGATAGATGTAGGGGCTGGTCTCGTGTTCAGAAAAGCAGTGGGGTCTGACCGAGCCGCGTGCCGAGATTTTTCACGTCTGAAATCCAACCTTCCTCTGACTACCGACATATGAACGCATCCCATTATCTGTGAAGTGCAAGGCAGTTTCAGCTGATGTCCAAAAAAGGCTGACAAGGCTCTCTGTAGCCTAGTGGTAAGATAGCATTCTTCAGAGCGAAAGGTCTACGGTTCGATCCCAGCCGCTGTCGAACTTCGGAAAAGAGAACTGCTTTCAACCTCAGTTCTGTTAGTGTAGGCAACTGCGCGGCGTCAAGAGGCAGCGGCTGTGCGCATCATTCAGCCATGGTTTCGGGGAGCAGCCGACAAGCGCCGAGAGATGCGGCGACACATAAATCTGTCCTCTCAGTCTGCTCGTAGAAAAAGAGCGCCCATTTACGGATGGTGACATTCGCAAGTGACGCCCCATCACCAAAACATATCGAAAGTTTATGCGGCCCTCGCGCCATTACTCCCGCCGAAGTGGGTGGCCATGGCAACTGCAAATTGGGCCGCCGTAAATCATGGCCGATGCCGAAATAACTCGTGTCGTGTTGGATATAATCTCGTCTATAAAGAGGAATTTATCTGCTTTTCCCCCCTTCGCGATGGCTCGAATCAGATTCTTTTTTCTGCTTCTCCAACTGCTCACCTACTTTTTTTGGGTGAGTATGGAAATGTTTTGCTCACCAGAGCGGGTGGGCGGTATGAGGGCGACACCAGAGGCTGAGTGTGGGCGCATTTCTGGTTGCCGAGAGGAGGGAAGGCTTAACGGAAATATGTGGTTTCCAGTATCCATTTGGTAGAAATAGTATCTGATAAAGAGAATGTGAGGCGATGGTGCCAGTTTTCAGTGTCATTACTTTCGGATAAATGTGGATTCAATCAATTTTCTCCCATCTTTTTCCTAGCTCTTTGACGGATTAAATCACACATATTCTGAAGCTATCAAATATCCATATTCTTAGTATCAAGCTGTGTATATATCATAGAATTATATCAATTACTTGATATTTGCAATGTAAAAATGTAGATCTAGTGGCTTGATGATCATTACACGGTTTTTCTCTTGACCATTCCGTGCTTTCAATCTTCATCTTGTTCTTGGATGCTTTTATTCGTTTGTTAAAGATGTGTGTGTAAATACCAAACGAATAGGCCGTATGTACGAATCTCACCTTAAGCTTTGATGTTGTGGTTAGGAATGTACTTTTAAGCTGTAGCTGTTAGTGTAATTAATCCTCAAGGTCAGAAAGGAACCATTGTTTGACAACCAAACCAAAACAAGCTTAAAAGACTGAGTTTAAAAGTTTTTACTGTTAAATTGTGATGGAAACCAAATAATGACTCGAAGTTTCATCACCCTCGGGGGAAAAAAAGAATATCAAAATTTTAATATGAAAGACACTTTGAAATTTTCTTTCCAAAAGGAAATAACACAAAAGTGTTATTTCCTCCCGGAAATGACTTGTTATCTTTTTGGTAGAATGCTTAATCATCTCATCCGAATGTGGACTACGCTACTCCCCAAACTATACCTATCCTGCAATCAATCCGAATTGAGCTGAAAACCAGCTTCCACTTAAAGTGACGTCACGTAGAACCATTTTGAACAAGATGCTAACCTTAATGCGACAATGCAACCAAACAACAGTGGTTACGTACTTGATATGTGAATAGAATTTTCTTCGTGGTGTAAAATTTTTTTTAATTCAGGTTGTTTTAAAGTAAAGTAAAGTGTGAGTAAATTACCGGCACACTACTTGAGTTAGTGACAGGCCGTTCATAACGTTGATTCACATTTCCTTTATCAGCCAATGACGACCAACTGAAGAGAAGGAGCAGAAAGTCTCTGAAGTTCTTGGAGATTGACTCTCTCTTCGATGCAATCAGTGCAGACAGATATACAGATAAATAGTTAATCGCACCAAGTAAATGATTCAATGGTCAGGAAGATAATACTGCATGTTGTAGCGTATTCAGACTGGTACGGCTGAGTCAAAGGGTAGGCGATCCGATAAATGAATCAGCTCACTTAATGGCAAGATCTTGATTAAACATTATTTCATAATCTATAAAATATTCTGATAATAATTTACAGGAACTTTGAATCACTAACTATCTATAAGGTCGCGATGTAAGTTGTTCGTAAGAATCTTCGATCAACTTGCGGGAATCAGAGGAGCTGAGTTTTACCGTTCTAGCAACGTCTGCTGAAATTATTGAGCACTTGGAGAGGCATCCGGAGGGGCTGCTTGAAGTCGTTTTCTTCAGGTCCTTCTCGGGAGCTTCTCAGGATTAGCAGCTCAGACGGAAACTGCAGGCAGAACTCCCTGTCTCTGGTAGCCCCTCTCTTTGAATATCCTTCAGCACCTCATCATCAGATATTCCAGAAACTTCTGGAACATTGCTCGTACGTAGTTTCTAGACCACCTGCTTCCGGTTGAACAGGAAATTCCCAATGACATGTGATACTCAGCTGCGCTCAGAATCTCCAGGAATGTCCTAGGAATCATTAAAGACTTATTAAAAGGTCACTCTGGACAGGTGATTCCGATCTCTTACAGATGAATCGCATTTTCTATGAAGGACTTAATGCTCCTTCTAGAGTTATTTTCTGCCGTTCCCACGGTATCGCGAACCACTTCTAAAGATTGTACTCTTGTACCAGTTAGTTACGGGGTACCATCTGGGAAACCAATCTCCTTGAGAGAGTAAATGTCCATCAGAGTTAAGATGCAATAACGGAGACACTATAGTGTGTATAAAATAGGACACATTTTGATGTTTAATAATTTATATTAAGTAAAGAAGATGTAGCATACTTGACATTTGTACTCAGAATTTCTCATATTTTTTGTATTCACAGTAATCTTTGAAGATTTCCGCTTCCTATTTGACTACTATTTCTGTTTGTAAATATCACCTGCGCATTAATTTTACTTTTTTCTCGTTTCTTTTGCATATGTAAACTGGGCGCGCTATGTTTTCTCTTTGGTTCATCCAGAAATTAGAATCCAGTTCTATGTCTTGATGCATTCTTACGATGTTTTATTCGATTTGAAATTAAGGATGGTATTACTAGTTGCGGTATTGTTTGCAGTTCGTTGAATGACTATTCCCGCGAAAGGTGAATTCCATGAAGGAGCCAATTCCTTGTCCATCCAGATTATTTGATGTTACACCACTTAACCTTTCCTTTGCGAATTCGTAAAAACTATTGTTTACATAGACATACGCGACGGTTCACCTGGTCTGTACCTTAAGTTATCAGATATAGCTCCGTTACTTAATGCATCCTTTACCAAATTGCTTTTATGGTGAAATTCACTATTCAGTTATAGTATTATCCTTACAGAGTTCTTATCCTTTTTCATAGATAAAAGAGATAATGCTTTTTATCTTTTTTAGAACAGCAGGAGTTTTGCTAGCTTAGCGGAAAAATGGAGTAAGTTCCTCCGAGTTTTTAGGCGCTTTTAGGTGCCATTGTTTAGTGAAATCACATTCGAACACGTAATGTACAATAGTTTCAATCTGACTGCATGAACAAGCACTGCGTGGAGCCATACCGCTTTTGTTGTGATACTCCGGTGTTGGAGTATGTTCGGAAGGAAACTGTGGTTCTATGTGGTCCTTGAGTAGGAAATCGAGAGAGACAAAGGGCTTAGGGCTGTATGTCCATTTACCTTGTTCTGCCTCATTCCATTTTTGTTGCCAGGTCATTAGTAAATGGTTGCGTAATTTAGAAATTAAGTATGATTTGGACCATTTTAATTCAATTTTTTGCATGTTTGATGCCTTGGCAGCTTGTTTTGCCAGTGTATTAGCTCTTTCATTTCCTAGTCCGGCATGAGCCTTGATCCAGTGAAGACAAATTTGTCATCGATTGTTACATGTCCTGAGTTGATTTTGAATGTTTAGAATCAGTGGGCTTCTGTGATAGTGGTTATAAATTCCCAAAAGAGCTGTGTGGATTGGCTGTCTGACCAAATCACTTCATTGTATAAATTATTTTCGGATATATATTTTAAAACTTCATCAATCGCAACCAATTCAGCTTGGAAAACACTGTTAGTTTCTCCTAATTGTCCTTGCTAATAACGTTTCCCCTGTCCATTTTTGTAAAATGCAGAAAGCTGCACCCATTTGGCCTTCTATTTTTGAGTCATCAGTGAAGAAATGTAGTTGATTGTCTAGACATTGTGTTGGATTCGACGTATAGACCATTATGTCTTCCTTCTGTGTTGCTGGATGGAATAATGTTCTGAAGTTTCAAAGTCGTCTTGGTTATAAATTGCATCTAGGAATAGGTTTTTTCTTGATGCTGGAGAATATTAGATTTAGCTGCTTCTAATTAAACCATTAAATGTAATGGAAAGACTCCTACCAAGATGTTTAATGCTCCTGAAGAAGTCGTGGGGCAGCATCTAGTGATGGTTAAAGTGAAATGTCTCTGCAAACTGGATAGTTGTCTGACTCTTCTGCTTGTCATTGGTTCCGCCCAGACTGTTGATCCATATCATTTCATTCTTTCAGTAATGATTTTATACCAAATTTTAAGAATTCTGGCATTTACACCCCAGTTTCTACTAGTTATTCGTCTTAGGCTCTTTATAATAGCGATAATCTTTATCTTTTGTTGCCGGATGTGAGAAAGGCAAGACTGTTTGCAATCAAGAATTATTCCTAAATATTTAATTTCCTTAACTTTTTTGATGCTTCGTTCGTAAATTTCAATCGTTGGATATGATTTTAAGCATTTCTTGCTGCTGCCAAAAAAGATGGCGGGCGTCTTTTCATGGGCGATTGTTAACTTTTGCTTCTTACATAAATTTTCAAACTGTGAGAGTGCAATTATTGCTCTTTTGTTTTTGCCGAAACAATGAGCAGCGCATCATCGGCAAATGCTTGCAATGATGTGTTATTTGGCCATTTCTGGAGAAGGAAATCGTTAAAATATATGTTCCAAAGCAGTGGTCCCCCACAGGATCTATTGTGGTGTAGAACAAAACCTGTATCATGTTTAATTATACTCTTTCCATCGGTGAGAAAGTGTGCCCACATCTTAAATAAATTGTTGGTATAGTTAAAGTTGGCCATTTTATCTAGCACTCCTGGTCACCAAATTGAGTCAAAAGCGCTTTTGAGATCTAGGCTGGTTACTACGGTGTAGTGTCCTCTGTTTTTACTGTCTTCAATCTTGTTTTTCAAAGCATGCTCTGTTGATTTATTAGCTCGAAATCCAAACTGCAGTTTGCTCAGCTGCATATTATTTTCAAGATGGTAACTTGCACTTTCTGCCTGCAATTTTTCCTAACCTTGCCTATTGCTGGTAGAAGACAGATAGGTCTGTAGGATCCTGTTTGGCTTGGCTTTTTGCCACTTTTTGGAAAAAAATATGGTTTGGTCTTTTTTATAAGAACAGGGAAAGCAGTGCAGTTCCAGGCATCTATTAAATTAATATACTAAAGAGTGATGCTGCAGCATAGTGAATGGAGCTATTGATGACTGGAGAAAAATGTTGAATGTTGACTTAAAGCCCGAGATTACGAGCGCAAATCTTCTGAGTGTCGACATGATTGTCTGAACCTGTGGCAAAAAATTGACTATCATCTTGACGTACACCTTGCGACGAATAGCGCATTTATAGTTGTCCTTTGACAGTGACCATGAAACTTTTTAATCCTTCTTGAGTGTCATTAATGTTATCATTTAAAAGTAATCTTTAGTATTCTATAAATTATTCAACTTCAAAATGTCGCCAACATTTTATAGACCTGTTCATTGTATATTGAAAAAAAAGTATCTCTTTCTGCCTACAGTTTTGTGTCCGCAGCTTGAGTTTCCTTTCTCCCTGTAAGAACTAAACAATTTAATAACTATCCAAGGAACAAATAGTACTGTGCTCAAAAAATTGTGAAGCCGTTTATGTTTAGCTTTTATTTAATTATTATTTCATTTTCCTCTATTCAAAAATTAATATTTGTCCGTGATTGTGCTCTGATATGAACCGGAAACAGTTGATCCACTCTCTAACTGGGAGGATGGAGAAAGTGTCCATTCCATCAAGCAGCTGTTGAGATGGGACCCGAAACATGCATGCGTGGCACTTCCTCGAGTTCGTGCGTCTGTCGTACTTCTTTTATGAAGGGTTATCATTTTGGGGGAGTACGTTATATCTAGTGATGGCTCTAGCCAAAGACTAGCAACGTATTCACTAGCTAGTAATCTAGTTTTTGAACTGATTGCAGGGATCCGTTTCTGAGGATCGGTGGCCTTGTTTACGACCCGCTATCAGAACCTTCTAGGACGATAGTCACTGCGTAGCTGGTTCAGTAAGTATCAATGAATATTAACTCTACATATTTAATTCGCCTGATTATTATCTTTTTTGTGTTAAGATAAAATATTTCATTTTATGGGGTAGAAGTTTCGTCTTTTATGCAAAAAATGTTGAATGGAGCGTCACGCACTTATTGGTCTTATATTGTGATGCGGTGATCGTTATTGTGTTATATCATTATTGTGTCGTTTTCTTTTTTTCCAAACATTTCTTTCTTTTTTTAATGGAATCCGACGTATCTCTTTTTTTTTTAAAAGATCGCTTTCTTTACTGCCAGCGCCTGAACTGTCGGAGCGTGTTGTGAAAAATCCCTCTTTTATCCCTTTTTCGATCCGAGTCTCTTAAGAAGGGGGAAGATGGAAAAGGAAACCAAAAAAAAGTGTTTAATAATTTGCTTTTTTTAATACTTTACCGTGTTAGCCGACGGCGTGAATGGATGGCCCTTCAATTCCACGAAGCAAGGAGATAACGATGACAACCTTGCCGATAATCTGTTACAGAAAGGGTGGTGCTACCGCCCACCCTCTCTTTTCTCTTTTGCTGCTCTCCCAGCTTCTTTGGTTGCAGTAATACCTGTCCTGACAAGCCGTTGAAAGAAACATGAAGGTGGTTTTTTATTTTTATCATCTGTATGTAGTTCGTTATCTTCTCCAAAAGCAATACCATATATATATATATATATATATATATATATATATATATATATATATATATATATATATATATATATATATATATATCTATATATATATATATATATATATATATATATATATATATATATATCTATATATATATATATATATATATATATATATATATATATATATATATATATATATATATATATATATATATAGTATACTTTTAATATAATTTAGAAAATGCAATGAGAATAAATAGAAGCCTGAAAATGAAGGTGGTTTCTGTTTACACATAGCGTAGCTAAGTGAGGCGCCGATGGTCTGCTCTTCCATACCATTTACGCGGTGGGAATAAAATGGCCATCATCGTGGAAGCCTCGGTCCGTTAACTACTGGGTGTCAAAGAGTCAGCTATATGATCGTACTTGTTGGGAATCTAGTATCAACAACAGATAATTATATGAACAAGTTCTCTAGTATGCACATGCATGAAATTGATCTAGGAAAATGGAATCAGGCTTGATGTCCTGCCATCAGTTGGTAAGAGGATATTCATTTCCTGTTTGAATTAATTGCCATTGTGCTACTCCGCAGGTAACGCGCATTCGTCTGAAATGAAGTGGATGCTGCTGTAGATGAACCGAAATGCCGCACTAGAATCCATCGTTTATATTTAGGTGTAATGGAATGCCGTGTCGAATGTTGCCTTACAGACACAGAGCGATTCTTGAGAACCGTCGTACCTTATAAAATTGTGCTGTGATGAGTTGATGACAGGATCTCATGGAGACAGCCTCCATATGCGACGCATAAACAAGCTTGGAGACTCGGGCGCCTTCTTTGGAGGCTGGAAAATTGCCCTCTGGCCTGTCGTTAGGCGGCTGTTGGAGAATCAACAGCCGGCAGATTGTTTAACCTTCCTCCTTGGCACGCGCCTGTCGTTTAATGGAGTAATTAGTTGCCTCGCCGCCGGCTATCGGTGTCGAGCAGGGAGAAAAAGATTACAGCAAAAACATTATTCCGCGCGGTCATTATGTACTTGATAAGCGGGCTCAATTTCATGCCCTGCAGTGCTCCTCCCTACTACTTTTTTTACCCTCCCCAGCCCTGCGGTCGATACCTTCCACGAGTTATAAAAAAAATACTAGTGAGATAAACAGAGTTTAAGGGAAATGAATTAGTTGTAACACGACTCTCGCTGCATATCGAAATTGTGAGTAGAAGATACTAAAATGTCTATTAAAAATTCAGTATAACTTCAGAAATGAATAGCTTAAAAATACTTTTCGAAACTGGTGGTTTATTCATTTGTTTTGTTGAGTTCTGTTCGTCTGCTGCTCTCCATTTTTATTGTTGGAAAGCCGCCATCGCTACGGATTATCGCGATGCTGAATAGCAATCGTGTCAAGCAATACTGTCGATACATGAGCTGGCACACACTCTCTCAACTTAAACACTACACCAGCATAGACACATTTCAGCTACGGAAGTCTATCATTGCACCCTCGTAGAACGCCAGTCTTCGGGTATCGAACCCGCTAGCTTATCGACTGGGAAACGGCGCCCCCATTCTTGCCTCTGCCGTTGCTCAGCAGCCTAAACGGTATGTTTTAGCTGGAAGAAATGTCACTTCCCCTTGTTATTTAATACACGCCAGAAACAGCTTCTACTTCACATTACTTTTTAACTGATGTCATCTCCAACACAGCCAAAAATTTACAATTGAAAAATGTTTCATTCTGCATTCGTGTATTGGCACGTGTCGTTTACTGTTTATTTACTGAATCAATGTGAATTCGAAATTTAGAGTGCTTCTTGAAGCAGTAAATGGATGTATCTCATAAATGGTTTTGATAGAAAATCATAATTGAATGATATCTAGCATAATGCTTGTATGTGAGCATACACATTCTGGAACACTCATAGCTTATAAGTTTTATTTTTGTTGAAATTCGTTAAACAAACAAGAATCCGAATCGCATAAAGAATATTGAATGCAGCAAGTTACAAAGAAAGAAATTATACATATACTAAACTAAGAGAACAGAATATGGTGTTTTTATAGATTTTGGACGGCTTGAACACAACCACTAATCAGAAGGCAGCGCAGCAGATGATTGGTGTAAAATTTGCGGACGTCTTAGAAGACTGCAGCTTTTCAGAGGAAAAGAGACTGACCTTGTGTTTCTTTGCTATTATTTGTATTATATTATTTACAACACTCGCCCTTAATCACAAAGAAACACGCATAATGAAATCATATAAATCAACAAAAATAAGTATACATTAAGAAATGAGAAACGTTCAAACCATCCAATATTTACATTCACATGATACAATCTAATACAATTTTAATCCACATAATGGTAAAAGTTCCTTTAATTTAAACTTAGATAAAGATTCTGTAAATATATCAGCAATTTGTAGGTTAGATGAAATATAGTGAACTTTTATATCATGACAATTCACACACAATGAATGTCGAATAAATTTTAATTTAATGTCTATATGTTTTAATCGACCTTTGTGGTTTTCATTTGTTACACGCTTAATACAAGATTGTTTATCTTATAACCATGATATCTTTAATATCAGTTAATTACAAAATTATGTTTTACAACCACAATGCATCTTGAATGGAATGAATCTTCAAAAATTACCATTGCTTCATAAACTTCTGGTTCAGGATATTTAACTAGTGGTTTCTTTTGCCTTTGTGGTCTTTCCAAAATTCCTTCTGTAATAATTATTACTGAATCAATGTAATTATTTTCTTCAACATCATCTTCATTTTCCGAAATAATGGAATCCACATTTAGAAAATTTTTATCTTCTAAATCCATTTTTCTTTCTTCGTTAAATACAACGTTCCTTGATATCACTAATCCCGTTTGAATCTGGATCCATTAAATGATATCCCATAGTCGAATATCCCACAAATATCATCCTGTTTGACTTATTATCTAATTTCTTCCTTTGAGGGAAAGGAACCAACTTGTATGCATCGCATCCAAACACTTGAATGTTTTGAAGATCGGGATCTTTACCATATAATAATTTATAAGGAGTACAGTTCTCTATGGAACTACTTAGAATTCTGTTTCTTGGGTATGCGGCAGTTAAAATTGCAAATCTCGAAAATTTCTTGCTCAGTTTTGATTCAAATATTAAAGTTCGCCCTTTTTCTAACAATGTGCGATTGGCACGCCCAGCAACTCCATTTAAAGGTGCGGTCTAAGGAGGAACTGGATCCATTATAATACCAAATTTAGTAGCACATTTGATTGACCACAAACATATTCTTTTGTATTGTCACACCTAATTTTCCGTACTGAAAGATTTGATTTTAAAAAGTATCTTAATTCATTTACATCATTTATGAACACGCATGAAGTTATACAGTAACTAACTAGAAAACAAGTATCACATCACCACATACGTACCGTTATCACAAATGATCTGATCAAAATAAATCTATGTAAGAATCAGCAATCCTTTTTTTTTTTTTTTTTTGAAAAATAATTTCCGATAGACAGTTAAAATATTATTAGTTAAAACAAATTATTACGTCAAAGATGTAACTGGTGATGAAGAAAAAATTTCTTTTGTATATTAGGGAGTCCGGTTTTTATTGAAAACTTTCATGTCAAGATAAATATGAGAACAGACCATTGTGAAGTTGTAGGAATTTCTATGTATTGAAAGTTAATATTTAAAGCAAAGACTCTATCTGAATTCATCAGAACTTAAGTTTCATAATTTCAGTCTAATGAAATCGTGGTGTTACCATCGCTTAGAAAAATGAGTCATGAAATCTTACCATCATATAATATTCTGTAGTCAATAATGCTACTCATGCAAAGTAATTCATCCAAGTTACATAACAATTTTTAAATAATAACATTATGCAATTCATTGTTTTGCCATTCCCCACTAGGTAAACTTTAAAGTGGACAGGAGGTTAGGAAATGTTTCAAAATACTTTTGTTTCAAAATACGAAATATTTCAAAATCGTTTCAAAAGTTTTGGAAAGTTTACATTACTAACTCGATATTAATATATTCTTCCAAATAGTTTCATAAAATGCATGGCCATTAGAAAGCCCATAGGATTTAAAAGTAGAAAACTTGTGGATGAATGACTCGCGGCTCGAATGGGGAAAGAGATGGGCTTCCCCTTTATCGTATAAAAATTGAATTTCGTTGACTAGAAAAGAAAAATGTATTCTGGATTTAGTGATGAATCGAGGATTCAGATTAATAAAGGCCTTTATATTTATGCAAGATTAGCAAACCTTGCTGACGAGAAAACTTTTGAAAAGGAAAATAATTCATAAAAATATATACAAAATTATATCTTTCTAATCATGATTTTCTTTCATACTTGATTAAAATGGTATACGAAATACATTGTGTTGTAAAAAACATTCATTGCAGTTCATTCGTTTCTCCATTCGGAACATTAAAAGTTGCGTTCTTAAACTTTCTCCTCTGATAATTTACTAGCGTTTTTCCGTGAGGTCACTTCTAGTCAAGGTTTATAGGTTGGAATCCCATTACTGGCTTGGAAATTTGTAGTGGTTTCTGTCTAACAAGCCCTTTGTGTGCTACAAAATAATCGTTGAGAGATAAACCAAATCCTGTCTCCAGTATCTTGATCCATATTTTTTTATATGTGAAGTTTTCGACAAAGGATCTAATATTTGAGAATGTTGTGGGAAACTTTATTATTAAGTTACATATATATGTGTGTACCACATCGCAGTATATCTGACTTCCAGAGAGTGAGTCTTGTTCTCGATTGAAGAGAGAGTGATCACTTGAAACTCCTAACCACCCACTGAACAGGCGTGGCAGCCGAATGGTTAGCGCTTTTGCCTTCGGTTCAACAGTTCGTGGGTTCGAATCCCACCTTGGGCAAGAATGTTTGAAATGGTACGGAATCCACTTTAAACCGTAGGTCCCGGTCTAATTAGCCCTCGTGTGCAAAAAATGACCGTTGAGCGACAAACAAACCAAACTAACAGGTGTGCCTAGAAAAACAAACATGAGATTCATCTGGCGCTGTTGAAGTCAGTTGCTAGAATGGATGTTTGCTTTTTGCATGTCCATCTTCTGTGCTTTCTGTATTTCTTTCGTTACGACATGTAAGTAAGCTCACAATCTGTCAAAAGCAATAACATGTTCTAAAAGGCTTAAAACAGCTTTCAGCTTCAGTAACTGTTATGCAGTGTCCTAGGCTGTCGTTACAGTTGTTGTGACAGTCTGCTGTAGAAGTGTCTGTCGGAGTAATGTGAAGTTTGTGATGATATTGTAACTAACCTTACAAATGAAGATTGTAAAGTTGAGTTGAACATCCACTGAGTCCTATCTTCCGGGAATTTATTTGATGGCCTGTGTGTAATCATGCCTCGTGAAGGAGGTCTCCAAGAATCAGAAGTCATCTCCTGTTTTCAACGGTGTCTGAGGATTGAACCCAAGACTTCCCATTCTGAAGATAATGGTCTTATTACCAAAAATAGAAATGAGATGCAAATACTATTTTTTATATTTTTTTTCTGTGATTGTCTCACCGTTCTTGGTTGTGTGAACTTCGAATTGTCAGAGACAACAGATGTGTCGAATTATGGCATAAATACCCTGACCTACATTTCTAATTCTTTATATTAAGACTAAATAATATGTCTGCAAAACTCGCTTTGCTGTGAAAGACGATTGCTGCCTTTTTTGCTTCGACATCCTTATGAAGTAATTTAAGGATGCTTTTCTATCGGCTCCAGTTTTAATTCCATTGTTGAATTTCATTTTAATCGAAATGTTCCTTTCCATTCGTTGTCGAAGAAAAGTCATTTGCTGCCTATACTTGGAGACGTATCATTTCCATGCCATCAGCCAAACGAATTGAATTTCCAACTATAACCACCCAATTTTTATGACTGTTTCTAAACATGCTTGGAAGAAAAAAAGCGCACATTGGCTTTTCCATCTGTCTCAGCAGAGAGCCATTTTCTTTTCAATCCTCACTTTCCGCCTCCCTGCTTAATAACTGTACTGTGGGATGCCATTTCACTAAAGGGCTCCATCATTCCATTAACGCAAAAGGCTTACATATTATTACACCGCCTGGAGCTCCTCATTCAAACTTTTTTTAATCTTCGTTAGTTATTTTTCATTCCTTTCCCAACAACACGAAAGCGTTGAGTTGTTTTTCAGTCGTTCCTTTTTCCTCATTTATTTATTTTTTGTGCTTTCAGTGCACAAGTGCTGTGGAAAGTCGTTTTAACTTCTCTTGCCATCATTTTGCGGGGAAAATATTGCAAAATGCTCCTTTTCTGCCTGTTCCGGTGTGCAAGGAAGTAGAAATAAAATTTACAGTAGGAGAGGGCAACTCCTTAATGTGGAGGAGTTGGGGAAGCATCGTGAGGGAAAACTACTTTTTAAAAGGAAATTTCGATTGAAAGACTTGATATAAGCATATTTGTGTACGTGTATTGATTGTTTCCACATATATTTTGTGTACGTTCAGATATAATTGAATTCAGTTAAGTGTTTTCGAGTGTAGGGTGCTGACTTCTTTGATTTCAAAGAAATGCATTCGAATCTAATTGGAAAACTGTCCAGAATGTTGCGAGGGCACTTTAATGAATTTTATCGCCGGCTTTGCTGAGGCCGTCCAAAGCGCTGATATCAGGTGATTCCGGCACTCCAAAACTGTTTATTATAAGCGTTAATAATGATTTTTGAAATGATTCGGAATTCGCACACGGTGTCGTAATTATACTAGGATCGCAGTCTACAGAATAAAAAAATTCCCGAGTTCACACACTATTGAACAACGTGGGTCATGTTTTTTATTTATGCACGCACATATATCAGAAGGTGTGCTAGAAAATGCTATGAGTTTCTTTCCTTGTGATGTATGAATGCAGCTGATGAAAACTCTTACCACAAATAATTAGAAAAGATACTAAAATACCATCTGTGGACTTGATACTTGAAGCGCTGTTAAGGCACCCACTATTCAGTGTCAAAATATAGCTTTGGCCATTGGGAAAGAACTGGTGAACAGAGTTTGACAGTTTTCTTTCCTGATTTATTTTTTTTTCTCCCATAATCCTTAATTGTTGCAGTGGTTTCCATATGGCCGTCGAAGGTTGTTCAAATGTTGTATATTGGTTTTTTTTTCACTGTCCAAGGAACATATTTAAAAATTTTTGTAACTGCTGATGATTGCAGATTTTTGTTGAACAGTCTTTATTTATTAGATGATGTGTTGATTACGTGTCCACAGTATGTTATGTTAAAACGTAATCAATTACAGATATGATTAATATTGAATGAAATTATCCGACAACAGTTAAATTGCGACTATTTCTATAGCAAAAGTCTTTTTATTACGTTTATAGAAAAATAAATTTTTACTTATGAACACAAAAAATTAAACACTATCCCAAAATATTTAGATATGTATTGGAATTAAATTTAAATTTTAATTACCAAAATTTTATTTATAAAATATTTTGTATTTGTAATATTACTCATCGGATATATCTTTAAAATCTAAAATGTGTAATAAATATTAAAACAAGAAGTAATCCATTTATTATCATTAAAATTTGCTTACCTTCCATTTATGTTGGTAAGAAATTTTTGGAAAAAAAGCTAAATGTGGTTAATTTTAATTGCAAAATATATATATATTTATTCAGATTTTATTTTACATGAAAATCAATATCCAGTTTTCAGGCCCTGCATTTGTTACTCTAAGTAATGGTCTTTTGTCATTTCGAGAATTTTGAGGGCTATAGTAGATTTTGTATAACAATGTTTTTTCCAAATAGCAGTTTGCTAGAAAACAAATTCTTGACTGTTAATGAAATTGTGGTACATTATTCACTTTGTTACCGATTGGAAATTGTTGACTATAATTACGATTTTAGTAAGAGATTGTATAGCAGATTGTATTGACAGTGCTTACTTGAGAAAAAAAATATGGTTTCGGAAAATTCGACGCCTGGTTGAGATAATTTTTTCGGATGATTAATTAAGCATTGTCTATTTTTATTTATTTGTATTAAGTTTGTTAAGAATAAAATTGTGTAAAGCATTTTCGGTAACCATTATCGGTACCAAATTGTTATCATAAACTCCTGTATATGATTTAGAGGGCATTATGTCTTAGCTGATTTCATTATGACTAAAGGGATGAATAGTTTAATTTAGAGCGACCATTAAAGTTCAGTGGGAAAGGCTACTACTAGAAGGTAAACACGGGTGTCTCAATCCCGAGTTACCCCAGTGATCTGTCCTCTTTATTTTCTTCTCTCCTCTACCCTTCTGCTTTTCCTTCCTCTTCTCCCTCAGTGTGGTTGCCTCGTAAGAGGTTGAGGGCTCCCCTTGAATAGCTTTCGCCATTCTGTTGCTATTAGCTCCTCCAGGGGACTAAATGACACACGTGTTTGCCGTGCGTGGAGACCCTTGTCCCTGGGAAGGAGGGTCCTGGTAATTGAGGCCCCCAGAGACCGACGCATTACTTTGGCCTCTGCTTCAGGTAAACGGGAGGTGTGTTGTGGTCCTCAGCACATCAATCGGATTTATGGATCAAGCGATCGCTACATCTACTGGGTGACTCGTTAAGGGTGGAGACCACTTCAAGGATGTACCATGAGCGTATAGGGACTGACCATCATTGTTGCTGTCGATTTGCTGCATCCTCTTGTAGGGCTCCGTGGTGGGTGAGGCCGTCTAGTCCCTGAATTTTGTGATATACAACATGAACAAAACAATTAATTCTTATCTCCCTTTGGAGTAACAGTTGACAATGATAAATGTAAAATATTTTATTATTAAAAGAACTGAAGGTG
Source organism: Latrodectus hesperus (assembly GCA_037975125.1). Lineage (NCBI taxonomy): Eukaryota > Metazoa > Arthropoda > Arachnida > Araneae > Theridiidae > Latrodectus > Latrodectus hesperus. The sequence continues at coordinate 12,657,567 of CM075857.1, read as the reverse complement.
GTTCTTTTAAATTTGTCTCACCTTTTCTCATTGAAAAGAGTATTTCATCTTATCTGGGAGAAGTTAAAAATATACGAAAGCTACGATCTGGAGATATTTTGGTTGAGTGCTTCTGAAAGACAAGTAATATTCATACAATCGCTCAAATCAATTGGAAATGTGAATGTGGTCGTTCAACCTCATACGATATTAAAATTTTCTAAGGGAGTAATTTCTGCAGCAGATCTCATATATACGTCTACAGATGAAATAATTGAAAACTTAAAATCTCAAAAAGTATGTGCTTTAAAACGTATAACTCTTTATCGAGATGGTATATCAATCAATACCAAACATCTCATTTTGACATTTACCACTCCAGACTTGCCACAACATATAAAAGTTGCATATATGAGATGCTCTGTAAGGACTTACATAGCAAATCCGCTGCGCTGCTTTCAATGCCAACGTTTTGGCCATTCAAAAATGCTTGCAGGGGTAAACTTACGTGCGCCTGTTGTTCTGACGTTGGCCGTGATAGTGAAACCTGCAATGCTAAAGAGGTTTGTTTCAACTGCAAAGGCGACCATCCTGCTTATTCACGATCTTGCCCAGCATGGTAGTTGGAAAAAGAAATTACTTCTGTCAAAATCAAAAATAATGTATCTTATCCGGAGGCTCGATGAATTGTTGCCTCACGTACACCACAGCCAGGTATCAGCTATGCGACTGCTATTAAGAAAATAACTAGATCTTGCTGCACCCAAACCGATACTATTTCAGAACCTTCAACAAAGCCATCTCCAAAGCCAAAAGATACAAAGTCTTC